>PVJS01003837.1:0-72965 GCA_004027185.1 Glis glis | reverse complement strand
CACTAGGTAGAGAGAGAGAGAGAGAGAGAGAGAGAGAGAGAGACAGGGAGAGAGAGAGAGAGAGAGAGAGCGAGCGAGCGCTGAGGCTGGCCGCGAACCCGGATCCTCTGGTCTCCGCCTCCCAAAGTACTGGGATTACAAGCGTGCGCCACCACGCCCAGCTCGACCCTCACCTTCTTATGCCTCTTCCTGGGACGTTCCTGGAGCATGGTAGTAACTTAGCAAATTCTGTTGAAGAAATGGAGGAGGGAACTAGTGGGCTAGAGGTGGAGGAAGAAATAGAAGCCGGGCGTGGTGGCACACACCTGTAATCCAGTACTTGGGAGGCTGAGACAGGAGGATCACAGTTTTGAGGCCAGACTCAGCAACTTATCAAGGCCCTCTGCAACTTAGTGAGACCCTGTTTCACAATAAAAAATAAAAAGGGCTGGAGGTGTAGCTCAGAGGCAGAATGCCCCTGGGTTCAATCCCCAGTACCAAGAAAGAAAGAAGAAGGAAGGAAGGAAGGAAGGAAGGAAGGAAGGAAGGAAGGAAGGAAGGAAGAAAGGAGCAAGCACCCCCAAAGGTGGTAGGTGCCGAGCTGGATGCGCATGGATGATGTAGGCGGAAAGAGGGAGGTGTGCAGCCCAGTGGGAACAGAGCAGGAGGCGGGGGAGGTGCTGGCGGACCTGACAACTTCCCCAGTCCTGACGACAAAGCAGGATGTGGCTGGGAAAGGGCCCTCCTGCAGAAGGCAGGGGAGAGGGAGGAGGTGGTGGACACCCTGGCATTACGAGACACTTCTGTCTCCAGCACAACGGGAAGCCTGGCGGGCCCTCCAGCGTCCCCAGCCCGCGTGTGGCCCAGTCTCACCTCCCACCTGCGGGAGACTTCACCGCGCACAGGAGTATAAGCAGAGGTTTCTGCTCAGCATTGCCCTCGACTTCTCAAGGAAGTTTATTTACAGAATTGGGGTCCAAGGGAAAATTGTAAATATAAAAGTGTAATAGAGGGCTTCTCCACAGGTTTGGGGATCAGACATACTTAGGTTGGAATCCCAGCTCTGTTGCTTTGCTGTGTGGCCTTGGGCAAGTTACTTAATTTCTCTGAGCCTCCTAAGATGGAGACAATGGGTATCATGGCACATGTCTTCAGAAATGTGAGGATTAAATAAGAGCTCACCTCCGGAAAACATGTAAAGTAGAGCTCAGCACAAAGCAAGTACTCAACTGGTGACTATTATTATTGTTATTATTGTTGTTGTTATTGTTGTTGGTACTGGGGATTGAACCCAGGGCATTCCACACTGAGCTACACCTCCATACCTTTTTATTGTTTAATTTTGAAACAGGGTCTCATTAAGTTGTTGAGGACCTCACTAAGCTGCAGAGGCTGGCCTTGAATCTGTGATCCTCCTGTCTCAGCCTCCCAAGTACTAGGATTACAGGCGTGCGCCACCATGCCGGTGAGTGACTATTATTACTATTGTTATTACTATGGAGAGATGTCAGAACAGTCATCTGCAGGTTACCTTCTCTGCAAAAGACAGTGGAGGAAAATGGAGGAGAAGAGTTCTCAGTCTTGGAGAAAAGATAAGACTTTTCCTTTAACAGGGTTAAAGACAGGTTGGAGGGTGTGGCAGTAAAGAGCGAAGGGCTCTTTGAGCAAGAAAAGCGAGAGGAGGGCAGTGGAGCAAAGCCAGGCTGAAGCAAGGCCCACGGTCAGCCAGGGCCGTGTCCAGTGGGCTCTGCCTGGGGCGAGGCCCAGGAGGCTGCCCCTGGGGTCCTGAGGTTCATGGTGGATGCGGTAGCAAGGCGAGGTAGGCCTTCCCCAAACGAGAAGCGCACAGCCGACTGCACCTGGGATCTTGCGCCTAGTCCTCGGCATCCTTGTTAGCAGCTGGAAGACCATCCGAGGTCAAAGACGTCAGGGAAGAGTAAGTGGAGTGTCAGTGAAGATGGAGGCGGCTGCTCCTCAGGGCAAACCCGGGCTGCTAAGTCAGTACCTCGGGCAGGCGCTAACTAACAAGGCCTTCCCTCTGGACAGAGCCCCCGCCCTCCAGGAAGGGGCTTCGCAGCTTCCGCAGCCTTATGGTGAAACCGTGGCCCGGAGACACCCCCAGGTCTCAGGGTGCAAGGGCAATGCACCCTGTTCCCACGTTGTTTTTCAGAATGTGGCTCCAGCTGAGCCTAGGAGAAAAGGCGGGTGCAGGGGACGCTTGGAGGTTTTGTTTCAAAGCCTGTGTCCTTCACCAGACGGGGACCCCCTTGCAGGCAGCCCATCTCTTTATTCATGCATCCGGCAGGTAGCTCCTGGGCGCTCTCTTGTGCCAGCCCATGGACTAGGATTTGGGGAGATGGGTGGAAAGGCAGACATGGCCCCTGCCCTCATGAAGCTTACAGTTTTACAGGGGTCTCAGATTGGAAACTTGTGAATACTAAAACAGAAGATTAAAAGTGAAAGCTAGCTTAGCGTGGTGGTACACACCTGTAATCCTGGTACTAGGGAGGCTGAGACAGGAGGATCCCAGCCTCAGGAATTTAGCAAGACCCTCAGCAACTTAGTGAGAACCTTTTTCAAGATTAAAAAAAATAATAATAAAAAGTAAAAAGGGCTGGAGGTGTAGTTCAGAGGTAGAATGTCCCTGGGTTCAACCCCCAGTACCAAAAATGAAATGAAATAAAATAAAATATAAAAATAAATAAAAGAGGGTGACAAGACTGGGGGCTGCTTTACACACAGAGGCCAGGAAGCCTCTTTGAGAAGGTGACATTTGGTTTGAGCGGTGGCTTTCTGCATGTTTGTAACCTCAGTGCCTGGCTGTAGTGATGGTTTAGTAAAGCTGGGGAGTGAGAAGGGGGATCTGGAGGTGCCCTATGGCACGGCCCTTTCAATCTCCCTTCTCCCCTTTACTCTGTTTATTACACCAGCTTGGTGCAGTCATTGGCCACTGCAGCCCCCTCCTCTCCATCTCGCGCCTGCCCAGTGAATCATGAAGTTAACATTAGGTCCTCGCAGTCCAGTGACCCAGAGATCGGGAAAGGCAGGTGCGACCCTCCTGGCTCACCACCTGTCTGGGCCTCCCTTTTCTTTCATGCTGAAGTTCAAACTGCTCTGCGAGCCTTTTCTGTCCCCATGGGGTTGCGACCCTGCTGCCACTCAGCCTCACCTCTCCCTGCCGTCTACCTCCCAGCCACACCGTACTGTTGGCATTCCTGCTGGGCGCCCATGTTTCTGCAAATGCTACTTCTTCTATCTGAAAGGCTCCTCCTCTCTTGCGCTTGCTCATCCATACTTTACATCCTTCAGAACCCCGTCTTCCCTGGCATCCCCTCCTCCCCGATCTCTGTGCTCCCAGAATCCCCTGGGCCTATATTCCATGCGGTGCGTCATCATCGTCTGTTCACTGGAGGATCTTCTCTACTAGACTGAGTTCCTCGAGGGCAGAGACTGAGCCTTTTAACTCTATCCTGGAGTCTCAACAGAGCCTGGCAGGGGCTTGGGGTCACACAGCTGTTGAACAAGACTTCCTTGTCAGGAGGCTTGCTGGTGAGACACGTTCCCCTGCCCTCTGCTGCTCCCTGAGTCAGGGGCTGGGCCCCAGCTGCAGGCTGCAGGAATCCCTTGGGCTCTCTCCACACGCTGCCTATGCTCCTCCTTGCCAGCAAGCTAGCTCACCATCATCCTTTGATTCCAAGGCCTATATTTTAAGTTTCAAGGTTTCTGAAATTAGAGTGTATTTTATAATCAGTGTGTACATTAAATCCGTTTCCCCTCTCCCCTGAAGGCTATTTTGAGGTAGATGTGAATTTTATAATCAGCAGTGCCTTAGAATGAAAAGAGGATGGAGTTGCGAGAATAAAGCCATTTATGGACGTGGGAGAAAGGACTGGGGGTCTGGCTGGACCGTCGTGGCTGGCTGGCGAGCCCGCACTGTGGACCTGCACGTTTTGGCGTTGGAGCACAGCTCACATCTCTCTGTCCTCATTCCTATTTTCGAAAAGTCTCATGGTTATAACTGAGCCTCATTCAAATTCCTGCTCAAATCCTACATGATCCTATCTGATTGTAAAAGATGCCAGGAATCCCTCAGAATTTATGGGAGTGCAATAAGGAGAGGGGCAAAAGGCTATAGGGCTGTCTCAAAGGCCTAGGGTGCCCACTCCCCAGGACCCCCTCGCTGGGACTCCCCGCAGGGTCTGGAGGTGGGCTGGGGCTGCTTCACGCAGGGCTGGCACTAGAGATTTTTGCATTTAGTGGGTAGGAATTTCGTTGGATTGAGTGGGGTGTCTTTCCTTCCCTCTCTGCACTGTCCTGGAGGTTGTACGGCTGGAGAGACCCCCACATTCAGATCGGGGTGGGCGTGGAGGGAGCAGGTGAAGAAGAGGAGGAGATGGCTGCCCTGATCCTCATAGCAACCGGAGTGCAGGCATCACCGGCCCCGTTCAGGAGAGAGTGAGAACGAGGCACAGAGACAGAGCGAAGCAGCCCAAGGTCACACAGCTCATGAGCAAGAAGCCAGAGAAAATGAGTAAAAGCCTTTAACTAGACTAACAAGGCCCTTCGGGTCCTGACTACTTCCCTGTCCCCCTCCCACCGTCCAGCCTCGCCAACGACACACGCCCCTCCAGCCGCCCTGGCTCCCCCACCACTCTTGTCATTTCCTTCCTTGCTCATCTCTGCACCTGCTGCCCTCCTGCTTGGACTGGTTAACTCCTATTCAGCCCTCAGCTCTCTGCTCCCATCTCACCTCCTCTGGGAAGGCTTCCCTGATTAGAACTCACAGCCCCACCACCGCCCTGTGATTGCATCGATCGTGGTTATAATCCACATACACTGGCAAGAGCTTTTGAATCAGGGTCTGCTTCTCCCAGGAGCCCCTAAGGACGCTGAGGCCAGTGACCCTAAGTGACACTGCGGCCCAGGATGTCCTCAACCCCTAGCCCAGCACTTGGGACTTTGTAGGGGCTCATCAAAAGTTTAACCAGTAAAATAAGTGAGGGAAGGAAGGCCTGGCCCGATCTGCAGCTGCCCACTGGCCTGGCTGCTTGCAATGCAGAATTCATGTCAATCTGGGTTTGGGGCAAAAATAATTATTTGAAGCTAAAAAGAGTCATTTGAATTTTGATAAGCTTAAACATCTCTTGGATCATCAGCCTGGAGATTATATATTATATATATATATATATTTTTTTCTTCTTCTCCCCTTGTCCGCCTTGCACTGAAAGTGGACACTCCCGAGAAGCTGTCCCTGAGAATCTCTGTGACAGACACCGCAGATGGCGCAGAGGGAGGGAAGCGTGGCCAGCATCTATTTAGAGGCCTGGTACCCCAGCTTTTCCTCGCCAGCCTCTTCTTTCCTCTCCAAGCACTTCATTTACCATCTCTCTCTATTATCATCCCTCGCAAGCAACCCTCTCTCTCCCTGTCCCTCTCTCTCCCTCCTGTGTTGAACTCATTGTTTATCTTTTTGGAATGTCAAAAGTGCTGCTTTTTCTATCACTGTTCACTCCAAGGGCTGTCCCTGGGCTATACAAAGGGGGCACCATTTCTGAGCACCCACCCGGGGGCCGGTGGTGTCGTTTGTTCATTCCTCAACAAGGGTGGGTGACATCTTGCGCTGGTGTGATTGCTGTGGGTGGAGCAATGAGCAGGACAGGCAAACATCCCTGTCCTGCAGCTGATGGTCTCACGGTGGGAGACGGACACGCATACAAAGATGAAGACACAGTGGGCTCCAAGGTGGTAAGCACTTGCAATCAACACATAAATATGGAGAGTAAAGGGGAAGGGTGGGTTGTTGATTGCCCGGCCCTCCCTTCCTTCCTTCCTTCCTTCCTTCCTTCCTTCCTTCCTTCCTTCCTTCCTTCCTTCCTTTCTTTCTTGGGATTGAGCACAGGGACGTCCAAACTACACCCCTAACCCTTTTAAATTTTTATCTTGAAACAGGGTCTCGCTAACTTGCTGAAGGTCTCATTAAGTCGCCAAGGCTGGCCTCGAACCTGCGATCCTCCTGTCTCCGCCTCCCAAGTACTGGGATTACAGGCATGCACCACCACGCCTGGCTTCCCCCCTCTTTTTTTTTTATAGAAAAAGAAACTGAGGCTTGGAGAATTCAATTGCCCAAAATCACACAGCTCATAAGGACTAAGTGCATAAAGTGCACCCGGGTCAATGGGGCTGCAAAATTCTTTCAACCCTACTGCAAAATTTCATCTGAAAGCTTCCACGAGTTGCAGGGGCATAAATTTGCCATTTTCTTTCTTTTTTTTTTTCGGTACTGGGGATTGAACCCAGGGGCATTCTACCTCTGAGCTACACCCCCAGCCCTATTTTTTATTCTGAAACAGGGTCTCACTAAGTTGCGGAGGGCCTCACTAAGTAGCTGAGGCTGGCCGTGAACCCGGATCCTCCTGTCTCAGCCTCCCAAGTACTGGGATGACAAGCGTGTGCCACCACGTCCGGCTAAATTTGGTATTTTCTGAAAATGCTTGTCAACACAAAACCAGTGGATTGTTTACACTGAGGATGCTTCCAAGATGAAAGGGCAAAAAATAAAGAGGCACGTGGTGGTTTGGCCCGAGGCTCAGAGTTAGAAATTGGGTGGTGTGCCCCTCAGTATCAGCTCACGGGAGGTCGCCTCAGCCTGGAGGGGCAGGGTGGCTGAGATGGCAGCTGGGGGAGGGGACATTGGCAGAGTCAGAACTTGGGCTTCCTGGCTGCTCAGGGATGGGATGCAGGGGATACAGATGGAGCAGAATCCAGAGCTGGGAGTGGATATGAACCGCGGGCTGGGGTGGACTGCACAGAGCCCTCTGCAGGTCTCCAGGGTGGTGGGTGGGGAGGAAATGTGGCTCTGGGAGTCACAAGAGGCCTGGATGCAAGTTCTGGCTCAGCCATTTTGTACCATGTGACCTTGGCTTGTACCTCGCTCCTGGGCACCTCCTTCTGCTCACCTGTGAGGCGGCGGCAAGGGCAGGGCAGGGCACGTGGTGTGACCGCTGGGACTTGCAGGTAAGGGGGTCAGGTTGGCTAAGCAGGAGAGAAGGGCCAGGCATGCTGGGCCTGGCTCTATGAGAAACTGCTGATGAGAACCCAAGGCCAGGGGCAGGTTTTCAGGGCCCTGTGAATTGGATCAGAGGTGCTCTAACAAATAGAAGGCTCTGGAAAGCTCCATGAAGATGATCCATTATAATGACTGCTTTCTGCCCAGAGGTGTCTGGTCTGGTAAATAATAAAATGAAATGGAACTTTGGTGCACTTTAAAAGCAGAAAAAGGAAAAACACCAATTGGTTACTTTTTCCTTCCCTGTAGGGGCTGAGCATTCGGACCAGGTTTCTTTACCTTCCCTTGGATAATTTGCCTTCATGCTAGCCAAGTAGGAGCTGTGCAGCCCCGGTGACTGACTCCCTTTGAATTCTTATTTTATAATAATAGTTTCATGACTCATTATTATTTTTTTTAAAAAAAGGAAGTTCCAGGAAGAACAAACAAGGCATGCTGACCTCTTCACTGTCCCCCTCGACTGTGACACATCCCCGTGATGTTTGCATTCGTTTCAGTAATTTAACGTCTTTCTGAATCAACTCATTGATAAATATTTCTTATGCACCTACTGTGTGCAAAGTTCCTAAAGGAAGTCCAGTCACCTCGGGAATCGCGAAGCAGGATGCGCGTAGTGGGAGGGCCCGGCGGTACCGCCCGTATCAGCGCATCCACGCTTGAGGTGTTTGGGAAAGGCTGCAGGCTTCCCCAAAGTCAAAGCTGCATCCTTCCCTTCTGCAGAACAAGAGAGCCGCGGCTGAGCAGAACCTGGAACACTCTGCCACCTCACGGGCCAGGCCAGGGCCGTGAAGTTATGAACTTGGAAAGGACAATTTGGGACAACTGAGACACTTCTTGCTCACAGGGAGTGGGGCCATAGGATGGCTGGTGGAGCTGCCCTGAGCAGCAGCCTGTGGAGGGGACATGGGGGCAGCTACTGGTGGAAGAGGAGCTGGAAACCTCAGCACAGGCAACCGACCAACCTAGACAGTGAGCGAAATTCAGGGGCGAGCCTGGACAGAGGGGAGGAAGGCCCGGCAGAGACTCTACAGAGCGAATTTCCTGCTGCCCCTGGAGAGACCGTTTCCTTCAGGTGACAAGACAGTTTAATACCCTGAGCAGCAAGCCACCATGTGGCCCACAGATACCTCCCTTGGAACAAGCCATTTTAATGCTCTGCTGTAGATTTTATTTGAGCTCTTCCCTGAAAGGGCCAATTCATCTCTCCATTCAAAGGCTCCGAATTCAGATTTCTTGAAAAGTTCCAGAATTCTTCCTAGTACTCTGGGTCCACCTGTATCCACGTGTAGCCTGTACCCAGTCCCAGCCCCGCTCCTCACATTCCATGAAAGACACCACCTGCTGGGATTTCACGTTTACACAGAGGCTTTTCAGTGATCTACTCTGTGGAGGGAAAAATAAGGGCCCAGGTTTATTTCTTGATCCCTGTCCTCCTCTGCTCTTCACCTGCCCCTAACAGGTGGCTGTTCCCCTTCTCATTCTTCAGCAGACCGAATAAACTTTGAAAGCCATAACAGAGACTGGGAAATAGTTCCCAGTTCTTATTTTCATCAAGAGGTGAACGAAAAGAATCATCTCAGGAGACAAAAAGCCCTAATGAAAACCAGAGAGCAAACGAGATCAGAGGAAGACGGGCTGTTTTTCATCTGGAGTTATTAGCAGCAGCTCAGAGAGAAGATTTGAAATCAGTTTGCAGCTTCTCAGGTCTGAGCAAAAAACACAATTTTCTGCGGTGACGGTGGGATTTTTATGGAAAGTCCAGTTTCTAACCCCCTCCCCCATACACAGGTTGGAGAACCGGAAGCATTGGCAACTGGATCTCCATAAAGGCCAACTCTGTTCTGAATGATCAAAAAGCAATCACATCAATACCCCCGGGCTCTGTCTACGCCAACTTTGGAAAATAAGTGAACTCACAACCTTTGGAAGTCAGCCTGAAAAAACACGCAGCTTCAGATCTCCAGAACACTTCCTAAGTGGCCGAGACCCAGTTTCTGAAGGTGGTCCCAGGCCTGCGAAGCCCCATACACACAGAGGCTTTGGAAATTAAAGGCTGAGTCAAACCGGGGCCCTGAGCCCCAGCCCTTCCTGCCTGGGCCTTGGCTACACGTGGAAAGAGAGGGGAATATCAACCATGCAGAGCCTGGCTGGCCCTCTCCTTGCTGCCTGGAGGCTAGTGCCTGAGGCTGGGCACCCAGGGAGGCTGCTGGGGACGGCTCCAAACTCCTGTGAGCATCCCAAAGCCTTGGGAAGTGTCGCTGTCCTAACCCTTTACAGATGGCCCAGGGGGAGGATGTGCGGCTTAGAGAGGAGTTATAGTGGGGGTCAGCACGTTGGGCATGTGGCTACGGAACAGACGGAGTTTCAATGAACATACTTAAGCCTTTTAATGCACAAGCCATCCAAAGCCACTTCTGGTCTTTCTGCCTTCTGGGAATTACAAGATGTTTAAAAGATCACAGCATTAAGGACTTGTAAATAAAACGCTGATTTTTAAAAGCATATTTATAGCAACTCACTGATGTCTGATTACATCTTCCCTACAATAATGCCCTGCCTTTCCCCTCATCTCTCAGCCACATAGCTCCATCCGGCTAACTAAGACCCAAGGAAGGCGAATCGCCACTGGATCATTTCCCTCCAGCAGCCCTCCTGCACTTGGCTTTCCTTCTCTTTTGGAATGAAAGTCTGTCATAAATGTTTAATTAAATGGAAACAGTCTTTTCTACTGTTAACGACTAGCGGTCTGGAAGGCTTTTCATTTATTAAAGGAGGGGTGTGTGTGCGTGTGTTTAGAATGGTCCCTTTTAATTTCCCGAGATTGTCTCCCTGGCTGGGGAAGAGCATGTAGTATTCAGCATAGAGCTCTGCAGAATATGCTAAAGGCAGCGGCTTGGATTGAGAAAGGGCAGCGAATGCAGTATGCGTCAAATAGACCATCGCTCAATGAAGTCACTTAGCTATTCAAAACATGTTCAGCCGTCACTCAACCGTTTGCACCAAGAATGTTGGGAGGGGGACGTGGAATCTGTGCTCTTTCCCAGACATAACCATCTCCTACAGAGTGGTTTTGGCTCAGTTTGGGTCAGACCCTGGGGCCGCATCAGTCTCTCCCTCTCCCGCGCGTGTCCCTCTCTTCTCCCCCATCTCCTGGCCTCCTCGGCTCCCTGCATCACCATCCCATGTCGAGCTTAACAAACAATCCTGCAGTACCTGCTTCCCGACACTGCCTCAAACTGCCTCCGGTCTTGGTTCACATCTGAGGGGAAGCCCATAAACCACCCAGCAACCTATGTAGCTCCATACATGCCTTCCTATGGGGCTTGTGCACACGGGCACACACAGCTATGCAAATGCAGCCCCTCAGATTAAAGTCTGCTGCTAAACGCAGCTTGTATGAACCACAGAGTTTTTTCTGGCCTTATTAGTATCTCCCAGAGCACATGCCTGTATCCATACCCGGTCCCCCAGCCTTTACGCCGCAGGGGGCCCTGGGCCCACAGCAAGAACACACTGCCTCGACCCTGTGAGATCAAGGCCAACAGCTGACACCCCCCCTCACCGCTCCCCCAGTCTCCCCTCAACCTCCCCATGCCCTCGCCTCCCTCCCGCCCTCCCCTGCCTGCACAATGCTGACTCGACTCACTTCTGGGTAACAGACATGTCACTCTGTGTGCAAGCGAATTGGTTCTCAGGCTAACCCACAAGTGAATTGCTGTTTATTAGAACTTGGGCTTGTTTCCTGCGAGAGACGTATGTATTTTTAGACTTTGTAAACGTTAACACACACACAGACACACGCAGCCAGCCGCCTGGAACGATACGTGTGGCTCACAGACATTACGAAATGCTCCCGAACTCAGCTCAAGACCCTGGAATAATTAGGATTTACCAAATAAGGATTCTTAGAAACAACAGCTTTTTTTTTTTTTAAAGAGGGGTTTACAGATGATGATGATGATGCGTCTGGGACTTTTGGGGAGTCGGGGGAAGAGGAGGGGAAAAGGAAGAACATTTTGGAATTCTTCATTGCAAGAAGATGAGCAGCACCGGAGGGAAGCAATTATTTTCCCTCCTCATCGCTGGCAAGGCTAAGTCCAAAGGCAAATCCTAATGATTCCGGAGCGGGCAGAGCCCATTCGACTTTAAAAGACATTCTCTGGTTGTTTTCAGCATCGCATAGATTATTCCAGGGAAGAGGTTTGGGGGGGAGGGAGGTGGCGGAGGCGAGAGAGTAGAGTGTGGTTTTTGCTTATTGATTTCCTTTCCTCTGAAACTAACCGAACCAACCTTGATCCGTGGTGGAGGGAGTGGAGTGAGAAAATGGTGGAATGGAGAGGGGACTTATTTGGAGGAGGGTGGGGAGGGGGAGTGAGGAGGGGAGGGGCGGGCGGGGGGGGGAGGAGATGGGGAATCAAATACCTTCTAGGCAGCAGGTTCTCCATAATCCAGAATGGGTCATAACTTCCTCGTTCTTTTTGCTGGTTTCATTCTCGCTAACACTTTTCGTCTTGCAAACCCCTCTGGAGTAGAGCCAATAGTCGGTCCCCACAGCTATGGTCATCAGGCTGAAGGCAGCGAAAGCACCGACGGTGGTTAAAAGCATTTGAACACCTCGATCAAACAGCCCCATAATTCTTCATTATATAAACACCCGACCGGCTTCTGGTTCTCGGGAGGGTGTGTGTGTGTGAGGGTGCAAGTACTAAAGCCAAAAAACAAAAATTTAAGAGAATTCCACTAATAATAGAAGGGGTATATGTGTGAAGAGACGATATGGAGAGATATAAAAAGGGGAGGTAAGAAAGCTCACGGAAAAGAGTGTAAATTATAAAGATTACACGGGAAGAGAGGCTTGCCTTTTGAGATCAGAAACTGTTCCAGTTGCAGTGATTTTGTTGTTTAAAAAAAAAAGGAAAAAATAAAATAAAAAGACACCCCCCACCCCCCCAAGTGAGATGTCTTAATCTCTTTTCCTAAAATTCTGGTCTCCAGTTTCCATATGTGATAGCTAATTTGGAGATGGCTTCCACAGTGAACCAGGGAACGGCCGGATTCTCAACACCATCTCTCATGGTCGGGACCTAGACAGTTAGAGACGGGAAGAGCCGAGATGCAGCCTTCGCTCTTCGTTCTCGGCTCTGCGGCCTGCGCCATGAAAATCCTTGGCTTCGCCAGTTCTCTTCCTTGGGGGGTCTCGGGCGCTTGCGTTTCAGACCAGACTTCCCAGTATTCTGTAAGCCCTTGATGTCAGCTGCACAGGTGCGGGGGTCTCGCCTCCCATGGCTCTGCCCCGGCGGCGGCGGCGGCGGCAGGGCGGGCAGGCGCGGCGGTGGCGGCGGCGGCGGCGGCAGGGCGAGCAGCGGCGGCGGGTATTGTTGTTGGTGGCGCGGGGAGTGTTGGCGAAGTGGGGGAGGGAGGGGGTTTCTCCCGGAGGATCAGGCGGGCTTCCCTCCCCCTCTCTGCAAAGCTCCTGGCAGCCGGGAGCCGGTCTTGCTGCAGGACGGCCGCCGCCTGCCCCCCTCGCTGCCGCGCGGCCCCCGGCAGGCGCTCCCACCTACTGCATCACGGGCGGTGCTGAACTGGACAGCTCCCCGCTCGCGCCGCGCGCTCCGCGGCTCCGGGGCGGCCGGCCAGGACGGGCGCGCGGGCCAGGTCCTCGCTCCCGGCCCCGAGCCTCCTCCGACTCCGCTCCCCGGTCCTGGAATGAGCGCGCTCCCGGGCTCCCGGGGCTGAAGGAAGGCGTAGCTCGAGATCGCGGCTCCCTCTCCCTCTCCCTCGCTCCCCTGCCCTCCCCCCTCGGTGTTTCTTCCAGCTCAGCCTCCCTCTCATGCCATCTCTACGTGCCCAGAGCTTCAAATACCACCCTCCCATCACAATCAGACGGGCACCAAACTTCAACCAGCCGTTTCTCCGCCTGGAAGCGGAGAGATAGAACCTGGATGGGTAATTACCGACACGGTCTCTATGTGTTTTTTAAATCCTCCTTCCCACTTTGTTTTTTTTTTTTGGGGGGGGGAGTTGTTTTATTTTATGCATCTCCTTTTGGTTGTTCCTCTTTCCTCTCTTTGTCTCTCTCCTGCGAACAGGGGGTGTGCATTTTGCACTGTCTCCGTCTCTCTGTAGTTTTCCGTGGAATTCCAAATCTTGCTTCTACCAGCAGACATTTTGGAAAGATTATTCATGGAAAGGGGCGCGATCGCTTGGCTGGTAGCTGGGGCTCGGGCCGTGGTTTTCATCTCAAGGATAAACATGTTTGCAGGGGGAGTGGGTGAGATGCGAATCCTTCCAACTTTCCTCTGTCATTCATAAACTGATTGGAAGTGGTAAAAGATCTCCCCCGCTCTGAACGCGGCAGCACACGAGCTCCCCGCCCCCCAGCGCAGCAGCATCGTTATCCCGGGGTAGTTACAGCGTCACCTCTTGTTTCTCTGGGCGCAACTTTTCCTTAATGTGACCCTGGGAAGAGGAAGCACAGTGCTCCTGGTGCCAGTGATGACATTTTTCTCTCGGATCCGTTTCATGGTTAACTGAATGAGCACATGAGGCGTGACGTGGGTGCACGGCTTGAATCCTTTTTTATTTATTTTTTATTTTTTTGGACAGGGAAACTCAGAGAGAAGTGTGAGTCTGATGGGTCAATGGGGGCGGGGTTAGAGGTGTTTCAATCTCAAGACTCAGTGAGTGCCATATTTTCTTCCCTCTCCCCCCACTTTCGTCTTGAGGTCATGTGCTTGGTAAGTTCTCAGTGATCTGGTGACAATCAGACGATATGAAAGTGACTAAATTAAAATCGGTTTCTTTGGTGTGAAGCCGCTACCGCCTAACTGCTTTCCCTTGGCTCCGGGTTGGTCTGCAGGTAGGACCAGAGCTGTCTTTTTGGCATAGAAAAACTACCTGTTTCTCCACCCTGCCTGGAACTTCCCTTTCTCCCTACCTGCTCCCTTCTCAGCAGGGAAGGGGCTCCTGGGGGGGGGGGATTGCTTTGCTTCTGGTGCAGGAAGGGGGACTAGCATCTGGAGACCAGAACCAAGGCCTCGGTGGCCTCTGCCAAGCCCCCACCCAGCGTGGCAAGAGCTGTTGGCCGGCTGAGGACTTCGCCTGGCCTCTCATCCTCTCGGGAGATGGGAGTTGGGGTGGGAGGGCTGGTCTGCCCATCCCACTCTGCAGGGAACCTCGCAGTTCTGCAGTGGCTCCCGTGGGTGATTTCTTTTGGCTGCTGTCCTTGAGGAATACTTGAGGGGCAGGCTCCTGGGCCTCGGAGGCCGCCCAGGCCGTTTGTGGGGGTGGAGGGATGCTTGGGCATAGTCACGTGCACCCGAGAGGCTCCCCTCCCTCCCGTATGCCTGTCACCTTGGCTGCCTTTGACCTGTCCAGGAAGTCCCTTCCGACTGAAGATCTAGCTCGTCTTCTCATCCCTTGCCCCTTTCAGACCAACCCCTGGACCTTCTGCTCGAGAGGGAGCAGAAACAGCAGCTCAGACACCTCCGTTTGTCCACAGCCCCTGCTAACCTCCGAGCCACCGAGCGGCTGCAGCTTAGTAGCATCTGATTAATCTTCTGGCCAGATCATCATTGAGAAAAGGCCAGGGGGTGGGGAGGAAGGTGGCAGCTCTTCAGCTGCCAGCATGGAGAGCGCAGAGACTTCTGGAACAGGCCTGGGGCGCAGCTTCACGCGGCTCCTCGTAACTGCAGGACTCCAAATGAGGCTCAGTTTCACTGTGTGTGAAATGGGCACCTTAGTATCTGCCCACTCCCTTCTGAAGCGGTTCCCAGCTACTCCGTGCCTTTTGTCACCTGCTACCCTGTCCAACCTCTGCAGTTACATTAGTCGTGCATGCATCGCCTTGTAAGCCCTTCGAGGTCAACAGCTGGGTCTTGCTCACGGTTGGCTTTGGGGCCGGATGCAGGGCTGGATCCAGAGTAGATGCTTGATAAGCAACAGCTGAGTGATTACAGCAAGGATTAAGGGTGCAAGAGAGTTGAAGGGTCTGACACATAGTAGGCACTCAAAAGCGAGTTTCCTCCAGCTTTTTCTCCTGTGCAATTTTGATACCACTCTCCTCCCCTTCCCCAGAGCTCTACACTGTAGGTCCCTCTACAGACCAGGCAAGGCTACCTGGGAAGAGCCGGCTTGGCACAGCCCCACTCGATGGCTAGGACCCACCAGGCACGGGCACTTAATAGCTGCTGAATGGAGGCTCTTGGGGGAGCGGCTTTGTGCACCCGTGGTTTGTTACTTGGGAAGGGCTTAGAGGAAATTAGCTGAAATGCCACAGGCCTATTTTGAGCCGCTTCTTTGATGGAGTGGAAATAACATGGGATTTGGGCGCAGCAGACCTGGGTCTCGAAGCAGGAGGCTGCCTTTTCCTCAGGGTTTGACCTTGGACAGTTACTTCTCTGGAAGTTTTGTCCCTTCATCTATCAAGGAGGACCCTGGATGGAGTGTTATGGCGCAGTTGTCAGCATCACATGTTAATAGCAGTGACACTGGCTAACAATTATTGGGCATTTGAAATGTGCCAGACACTGACCTGAGCTGAATATCACAACAATCCTATGAGGAAGGTACCCTCATTATGCCCATCTTACAGATGAGGAAACTGAGTCATGTAAAGGTTTAAGCATCTGGCAGATGGTTGCCCAGTTAGTGAGCGGCAGAGCTAGGAGTCTTGGTCCAGCAGCCTGGCTTGAGATCCTGTTTCTTAACCCCGGTGCCTTTACCCAGGATGCAAACCTTCCGAGCAAGTTGTACCAGATTGCACGCGTTGGTGGAGTGACTTCTAGGTGCCAGGCTCTTCCACACAGACGCTCACTCTTAACTCTCCAACAATCCTGCAGGTGCACGCTGCTAACTTTCCCTACAGCTGGGTAAACAAAGGCTCAGAGAGGTCACAGCCCACATCCCAAGGTCGTATGCCAAATAAGTGGAAAAGCAGAGATTCGAACACCCTGTGCTGCTTCAAGTTCTACTTAGCAACAAGCCCAAAGTCGATTCGTCTATTTATCCCTTCAAATAATTGAGCACCTACTATGTGTCAGGTACCATGCTAAGTCCCGGTGAGTGGGAGAGACATAGTCACTGCCTCCAGGGATCTGCACGCAAGCAGGAGCAGCAGGCAGGCCACACTGAGATGAAGCGAACAAGGGGAGGACGTTGTGGGGTGGTGGGGCCATAGAGCCGGTGATCGCCCCCAACCTCAGCGGGCAGGAACTTTCTTTCTGAGGACAGGACATCTAAACAGGTGTGGGGATGGGCAAGAGGTAGCCGGGCCAAGTGGGGGGTGGGCAGGTAGGGGGGTGGAGCTGAGAAGAGGTCGAGCATTCCAGGCTGGGAGAAAGGCTTGTGCAAAGGTTCAGAAGTGTGAGGAAATAAAATGAGTGGCTAGTTTTAGGGGAAAAAATTACTAAGGCTGACTGATCCTAGGACAATGACGGGAAACGCTTTAGGCTAAGCACCCGGAGGCCAAGGAGAGGACGCTGGAGCATAAGGAACGGCTGGAGGAGTCTGGAGGGGCAAGGAATTTGAGAGCCACCCCCGGGGGCCAGGAGATGGTGAGGTGACTGCTGCCGTCTCCCGCCGAGTGCTGGTTATGGCCTGGACCAATATAAAAGGAATGGGGACGGAGAGACGTGGAGGTGATCGGAGGCATCTGGGAAGAAATTGGTGACTGTTAGTGTCCACATTGAGCTGGGCAACTGTGGAAGGAGCCGGCTGGAGTGCATGCGGGCTGCAGGGAGCGGGAGAAAGCCAAGACTTCCGCTTCAGCCATATATCTAGTTTTGACACGTTCTACTTCCTCTTCACTCTCTGCCCCCCCTTCTCAGCATGCTAACTAATTAATTAGGAATGTTTATAATTCATTCCATTAGATTCTAGTTCCCCTAGAGCATAAGCCTCCTGAAGGCAGAGATTTGGGCCTGCTTTGTTCATGGTATATTTCTAACCCTCAGGACCACGCCTGACACAAAGCAGGTGCTCAATAAAAATTTATTGCTTTATTGATATAAAGATCCAAATGTATGATTTTCCCTATGCCAGGCATGGTGAGGTGGTGGGGATGGGACTGAGACTAAAATATCCAGATCAGGGAGAGTGACAAGTAGCTAGCTAATCCAGGGCACTGTGACCAGCCTGCGGGAAAGCTGTGGGTGTCTGGCGTGCCCCACTGTGCGTTCCCAGAGGCCCCACACTCGTTCTCTTGTGCTACTTCTCCCCAGGGCTGGAATTGCTCTTTGATGTCCGGCACATAGTAGGTCTGCCCTGGGTATTTGCTGAATCACTGACCAAAATGGAGACATGCACCCACAAATCAGAGGCATGAAGCAGTGTGAGGGACCACACGGAGGTTGGTATGGCTGATGGGGACGGGCGGGAAGGCCGGGGCTGAGTCCAGAGAGACTGTGGTGCCAGCAGCTATGGGGTGTCCATCGACCTTGCTGTCCTGTGGCCCTTACCTAGGCAGGGAACTGGGACAAGAACAGATGGTGGGGTGTAGCCGTGCCTGGGTTCGACTCCAGCTCTGCTGCTCACTTGCTGTGTAACCTCAGGCAGCGATTTAACCTCTCTGGGCTCAGCTTCCTCCTCTGCAAATGCAGGAACAGTGCCTAGTTTGTTCCTTTGCACTGGCCATCTCTGTCCCGGTGCTCTCCTCCCGAGCTCATCATTCAGGTCTTGGCCTCAATATCACTTCCAGAAAGCCACTGCTGCCCACGCAATTCGAGTGGCCACTCTAGATGACAGTGGCCTGTTGTGTTTTCACGGTGGTGCGGTTGCAGCCGGACACTCTCTTGTTTATTAGCTGAAGTCTCTCCCACCCACCCGCCTCCCCTGGGGGGTCAGATCCTGTCTCTGGTTCATTATAGTAGCCCCAGTTCCTGGAATTCTGTGGGTGCTCTGTGGATGTTTGCTGAATGCATGAATCAGGTTATGGTTGGGGTGAAGCAAGGGGAACCATGCACAAGCATTTGGAAACCCAGGGAAGGTCCTAGAAGGCCCTGGTCTTTGGTAGCCGGGGGTGGTGTGCAGTTCGGAAAGGCGTTACTCAGCTCTGGGAGCCCAGGGGCTCAGTCCATCCTGGATTCTCCAGGGCAGAGAGGCCGAATGGGACTGGTGGCCCCATTCCGGAGGAAGGAGATGCTGGGAGGTGGCAGGTTGCCCACGAGGCCTCAGGGAGCCCCAGTGTCTGCTGTGGGGGGTGCTGGGCTGAGCAGGGGGCGGGGTGACTCAGCTTGTGAATGGGGTGTGTGTTTGGGGGCGTGGCTAGTTCCCAGACTGAGAACATATAGCCAAAGCCCACATATAGTGTCCATGACAAGGTGACCATGACAAGGATTCCTGCAGAGCCGTCGCTCTCCCACCCAGGACTGCCACCCCCACTTGTCACTCAGAGCTCTGAATCATTGGACACGCCACCCCCGGGGCAGGTGTGGGGCATCCCGAGGAACTGGGCTCCAGCCAAGGAAATTGTGATAGAAAATTAATAATAAAGCCACAGGGTAGAAAAATAAAAAGGGTGAAGGTGCAGAGGAACAGCAAGGAGAATGTTAAAGGGCAGGTGGAGTGGGAAGAAAAGGCCATTTCCAGCCGCTCGTAGGGGGAGAAGGAATCGATTGTGGACAGAGGAAGGGAGACCAGCAGCACACTGGGTGAGCGCATTGGGGAAAGGACAGAGATGAGTCCTGTGTGGCCTAGTGACCAGGCTCAGCCACCTCACAGCCCCTCCTCTCCTACCCTCTCCTTCCCTCTCTCCTCTTCAGTCAAACCAGCCTCTCTCTGGAGGTTTCTGGTTCCCATGGTCCCTCATCCACCACAGGGCCTTTGCATCACCATCCATCTGCTTGGGATGTTCATCTCCTGGCAGCTGGCTCATTTCCCTCATTCGCACAGGTGTCTACTCAGAGAGGCCCAACTGAGCAGCCACTAGAAGCCCCCAGCCCCACTGCCCCTCACTCTTCATCTGCAGCACCCCTCAACTCCCCTATGTGTTTATTTTCTTGTTTATAGTGGAAGGGCAGGGGCTTGGCTGTGCCATTATTATAATCCCTGCCTCTCATAGTGTTTGGCGCATAGTAGGTATCCCACACATATCTGTGGACCTGATGGCAGAGCCCTGGATCAGTCTGGAAGGTTCTGAGAGGAGCAGGGAGGGCTTTGCAGGTCCCTGGGCAATGTGGAACCTGGCAAGGTGGCAAGAAGGAAAGGAAGGCGGGGGCTCCTTTCTAGGTGGTTCTCAGCAGATCGAGAGAGAGAGAGAGAGAGAGAGAGACGACGGGCGGGTGGCAGGGCTGGAAGACAGGCAGGCTAGGGAGCATTGTGGCCCCAGGCAAGTGACAACAGCCCGCTCCGAACAGAAAATGGGGGCAGCATCACCCGCCTCAAAGTGCTGTTGGGATAATTAAATAAAATAACGTGGGAAACATACTTCCAGGGCCTACTCCATAGTAAGCCCTAGATAAATATTAGCTGCATGTAGAGCTCCTATTGGGTGTTATGTGCTTTGAATAAAATACGAAAAAGGAAAAAGATCTGGTCCCTGCTCCAGGGCTGCCACAGCCGGGTGGAGGGAGACGGGCAAGTGGAGCTCAGCCCAGTGTGGAGAGGGGATGAGGCTGGAGCTCGGAGGAGGCCCAGGGCGGGTGCACCTGTAGCGGGCAGGTGAGGCCACCTGGGGTTCAGGAAGGGCTCTGAGGAGTTGATGACAGCTGATCTGGGTTTCAAAGGATGAGCCCATTACAAGGAGGCCAGAGAAGGCCGAGGAACGGTTTCCTAGGCAGAGAGACTAGTAGGTTCAAAGATTCGGGTGTGAAGCAAAAGTTTGTGGAGCACCTACTCCATGTACAAGGCGCACCTTGTGCGAGACTGGCTACGTCTCTGCCTCCAGGAACAGACGTAGGGAGGCTGACGCTAAGTAAGTACCCGCACAATGGATTGCTTAATTGCAATCATGGGAATGCACGTTGCGGGCAATTCCCTTCCACTGAAGTGCTAGGAGGGAAAGGATGAAGATCAGCTGGAGAGGGAGGTGGGCGGGGCCAGAGAGGTGGGGCGGAGCCAGGGAGGCAGGGCAGGGAGCCAGGAGCAGGGCAGGGAGTGGGCCGGGTCAGGGAGGTGGGCGGGGCCACGAAGGTGGGGCAGGGCCAGTAAGTGGGGGCGGGGCCAGGGAGGCGGGGCCAGGACAGGGCGGAGCCAGTGGCAGGGCAGAGAGTGGGCGGGGCCAGGGAGGTGGGGCGGAGCCAGGGGGCCTTGACTCCCGCCCAGTGCCTACTGTGTCAAAGCTGTATTCACAGACACGGGTGGGGGGGGGACAAGACCAAGCCTGTGACTGGCAGGAACCAACCACCGAATGCAGAGTGATGGCGAGAGGTCCACAGGGTGTGTGACAGGGGCACAGTGGAGAAGGCTTCCTGGAGGAATTGACCTTTGTCCCTTCCTCCAGTGGAATAGCAGCCCCAGGGCCTGTGACCCGCCTTTCAGGAGCAAGCTCCCCTACTCTGCAGGTTTGAAGGGGCGTTGGTTACATCTGAGGATGGCTCCACACCGAAGCGTTCTGAGCCTGGCGCGGTTCTTCCGGAGGCCTTCGAGGCCGCACTGTGACACAGGGACCCAAAGGCCAGCGTGTGGGAGGACCAGCAGGCTGCTCTGACGCCCGGTGGTGGGAGGGCAGAGGGCGCTGGAAGTCGGGGCTCCTCCCCTCCCTCCTGGTTAGTCCACTCTGTGCCTCTCTTTGCTCATCTGCCCAGCGGGTTCAGCAATGGCAGGTGTCCTGGCTGTGGTGTTGGGGGCTGATTGCGGCTTCTCCCTGGTAAGCTTCGCTCTCAGTGCTTGCTCGTGACCGTCACGTGCACACCAGTTGCTGGAGGTGGCTGACCTGGCTCCTATAGAAATGGTCACGAGCCCTAAGGGTTCTGAGCGCCTGGGCCCGACAAGGAGCGCACCGTGGTGGTGGACAAGGCCCCCGTTTCCTGGTCCCTGCTGGGTTTTGCAGGCTGTCAAGCTCCTCTTTTCCTATGCTAGCGTCCTCCTCTGTGACCCCCCAGCTGCCTGAATGCCCCATGGAGTCAGGCGGGTCCCCTGTGTGTGTTACCCGAGACGAGCAGTGGTTACACCCTGACAGGTTGACCGGCTCCAAGGACCCGCTGGGACCTCAGGACCCACTGCTGCGCAGGGGCCCTTGTGGGCTTCTATGGATTCTCAAGGGCACAACCCCGCAGCCCCCAGGCCCCAGGCCAGGCTTGGCGCCCTAGTGAGGCTTTTCGACCTCCTCTCTCTTTGCTGCCTTGATCTGCAAATGCTGCTGCTCGTCTTTCTGGAGACTCCGCGAGTTCTGAGAGTCCAGGTCTTCTCGTATGCGCCGCGTGTCCTATGTATCTTGCATGGAGCTTGATGCAGAACAGGCCCTCAGTCTATCTTTGATAAATGGGTGGGGCGGGTGGGAGGAGGGAGAGGAGCAGACCAGTCCATACTAGCAGCACATCCTCTTGGATGACAGGAGAACCCTGTCGACCAGGTACCCTGAAATTTGCTGAGCATGGACGGTGCGCCAGGTACGCTTCACTTCCTGCGAGCTCGCTTGATCTTCATAGCAAGCCCTCGAGGGAAATTCTGTCATGTTGCTCACTTCACAGATGGAGAGCTCAAAGCACAGAGAGGGTAAGCATTTTGCTCAAGGTCACACAGCTAGTTTGTGATAGACTAGATTCCAGCCCTGAGGCTTTTGATCTATGGAGCTTCATATTAATGGATCACTTACTATGAGCTGGATAGTTTCCTGTGTGTGTGTGTGTGTGTGTGTGTGTGTGTGTGTTACTGGGGATTGAACCCAGGGGCATTCTACCTCCAAGCTACACCCCCAACCCTTTTTATTTTTTGTTTTGAAACAGGGTCTCACTAGGTTGGTGGGAGTCTTGCTACATTGCTGAGGCTGTCCTAGAACCTGCGATCCTCCAGTCTCAGCCTCCCAAGTTCTGGGATTACAGGTGTGTGCCACCACGCCTCTCTCTCCCTCTCTCTGCTTTCCACCACCATGCCCTGAGCTCTGCAGACCTGGCCTGACATGGATTGAACTCTGAAATCTTCAGAACTGTGAGCACATAAATCTTCCTTCCTCTATGTTGTGTGGTCAGTTGTCTTTGCACATCAACACATGTGCAGAAAACCTGCAAAAGGGCCAAAGTCCCATATGCTAGTCCTTTTCCAGTCTGTCTTCCTTTCTCTTCTGCTTGGCTCCCTCTCTATGTACATCCTTCTCTCCCATCTCGTTCATATCCATGTTAAGAACATCTGTGTGTCTTGATATATTCATATAATCACAGACGAGATAGACATGCAAATCATGTTAACATAAACAGCCTGCCCACACCCATCTGCATGTTCACAGACAGGGGCCTGGGCCGTTGTTTGCAGAATGAGGTCATACAAGGCACCCTTTCTGCATCTTGCTGTACTCATTCCAACGACGGACACCCGTGGGAATCTCTCCAAGACAGTTGCAATAGCTCTGGTTCAGACTTTTAATGGCAGCATCATATTTCATACTGAGGAAGGACTGTAATTTCTTCATCCAGTCTTCTATTGACAGGCATTCACTTTATTTATTCTTTTTTACCCTCTGCTATAAACAGTGCTGCAATAAACATCTTTGTACATATATCCAATTGGAGCTATTATTTCCGTGGAATGGATTCCCAGGAGTGGGATTGCTCAATTGAAGGGCATATGTATTTTTTATTTTAGTCGATGCTGCCAGATTGCTTTCTGAAAATGCTGTAACACTTTGAGTTTATCCATCAATTCATGAGCCTGCTATTTCCTTGCATCCACTCCAGCAATAAGTGTTAGCGTTACTTTTCCTTTTTGCCTGTCTGATGGAGATAAAATGAAATTTCATAGTTACTATACTTTCAATTGCCTGTACACCTAGGGAATTTTGGCATCTTTTTGTATGTTTGTTGACCATTTAGATTTGTGCTATGTCTTGCCCTTTCTTATCTTTGCCTGACCCCAGTCCTCCTCATCCATTTATTAGTTTGTAACAGCTCTTTGCATATGTAGTCATTAACCTTTTGTTTAACATCTGTGTTGCAAATAGTTTTATCCTCAAATCACTTGCTTTTATATTGACTTTGTGAATGATATCTGTTGCCACAAAAGATTTTTTGTATAATAAAATTTGTCTTTCTTTTTAAATATGATTTTTTAAAATGCTCGAATTTGGTCTTGTCATCTACAGTTTCTTTCAAGATATGTATTGCTTTAAATTTTTTTTGGCTGTTAACTCTTCCATCCATCTGGGTTTATTTGTGTGTATGATGTAAGATGAAGTTTCAACATTCTTTTAAAGATAGCTGTTTGCGCTGGTATCACTAATAAAACAATTGCTCTTTTTCCAACGGAATTGAAATACCGTCTCTGCTGCCTATCAACTTCTCACGACTCCTCTGATCTAGTTCTGAGCACTCTGTCTGTTCTGCTCATTTGTGTGTTGCTTCCAAATCAGCTCAGATTTGAATATGGGGTCTTCATATGTTCTGATCTCTAACAAGCCACGTTCTTCCCTCAACTTCTTTGTTATATGATCTGGATGTCCCTCGTTCTTCCTTCTTCTACATGAATTTCGAGCTTATTTTATTCAATGGTGTCTTAGTGCCTGCTGATCCCTTGTACTTTCAGTGGGGTCAAACATCCAGTGTGTGTGTGTGTGGGGGGTACAGATGTTTTGAGAATGTTGTTGCTATTATCTCCCTGAGTCCTCTATTCCTCCACCCCAGGACTGTAAGGTATTAAATACTATTCAAACTGAGAGCAGTTAACGTGAAAATGTCCACAGGGCAGAGGAATCTAACTGAATGGAGACAGCCTTAGAGGTGCTGAGACCTTGGAGGGTTGTCACATTTAAGGCCTGTGAGACGAAGAGGTAAGTCATTCGTGTGTATGAACCTGTCTAGGGAGCACCTGCCACGTGCTAGACCTTTCCAGGGTCTGGGGACACAGCCGTGGTCAAGGCCGACAGTGGTTCGATTTCAGGGTGTGACAATGGTATTGTGTTAATTCTATTTTGGTGTGATAGTGATATTGTGGTTATGTTTTTTAAGAAAATAGTCCCTATCTTTTAGAAATACCTGCTGAGATATTTACTGGTATAATTATATGAAGTTTAGAATTTGTTTTTAATAGTCTTGGGTTGGGAGAAATGGGTGAAAGTAGAGATGAAACAAAATTGGCCATTCATTGATAATTATGAAGCCTCAATGATGATTTAATGGGACTTATTGTACCATCATCTCTACTTTGGTCTATATTCTAAATATTTCATAATAAACAAGTTTCAAAAATACGTAAAAACACATACAGAACTTATTATGCTCCAGCCGTTGTTCTGATAGCCCTGCCTCCTCCCAGCAGCCCCACAAGGTGGGTATGGCCATTCTGGTCTTACAGATGAGAAAAGCAAGGCCTCACAAGGTTTGATACTTGCCCAGGGTCAGGGTTGGTAAGTGGCAGGGCTCTCTGGCACCATAACCCTGCTCTCAAACTCTATTGTCTTCAACATCTGCAGCTCCTTCCAAAGAGCCTGCAAATGGAGAACTATGTGTGATCAGATTTTTTTCATATAGTAGGAAGGGCAATGAAGACACGAAACAGGATTATGGGAGAAAGAAAGACCACTAGTGAGAGACCATGGTCAGTGTGTCTCCTGACCGTCCGTGTGTCAGAACCTTAATTGCTCAGCATGACTGTGGGGGGCGGGGCCTAGCGGGAGGCGTTTGGGTCATGGGGGTGGAGCCTCCATGCATGGATGAATGTCTTTTTCACCGGAATGGGTTTGCTTTCATGGGAGTTTAGCCCCAATTTTTCTCTTTTTCGTGTATCTCCTTATCCTTCCAACTTCTGCCATGTTTCAAACGGCACAAGGCCCTTGCCAGAGGCAGCTACTAGGTCCTGGACTTTCTAGTCAGAATTGTATGCCAAACTAAACCCTTTTTTAAAAAAAATTACCTAGTGTCAGGTATTCTATTATAGCAACAGGGAGTGGACTAAAACATGGGAGAAGGTAGGACTGAGACAAGGGTGATCAGAGAAGGCTCCTTCCAGGGGGCTTAGACCTACACAAAGATGAGGAGGCTGTGAGGGGAGCTGGGAGAGATGTTCAGGCAAAAGACTGGCAGGTGCAAAAGCTCTGAGCTAGATAGAAGATCAATGGGTAGAGCACAGTGTTTGGGGAGGAGAGCTGGATGAGTGATGTGGACAGTATCAGATCTTACTGCAGATCGCAGGATGGCGTTTCAGGTTAAAAAAAGTGAACTAAGATATCTCAGTAGGATCATAACGATTTATTGGATTTATAAGCTCAATGATCATTTAAATATATTTTCTTGCATTTTGCAGTGCTAAGTTCAGCTATAACACAGGAGTAATTTAATTCCGACGCCAAATTAACTGCTCTTTGCCGTTTTGCAAAGCCACTCGCTTTTGATTTTTCTTTTTTTCTTTTTGCATAACTTAATTCAATTTTTTAGCTCTTGCCACATTTTCTCCAGCTCCTACCCACTTTTTGGGGTGTTATAAAGTTATTATCTGATTATTAGTCACTAACCCAGGCTAATTCACTTTTCCAATTGATCTATGCTGTCTATCAAATGCCAGCCCCACCAGCTGCACTGGCTGGCAGTGTGGTTAGTGAGTTCTGAGAGCCAGTGGAGACAGCCGTGTGTGACAGGCGGGAACCGGCGGTGCTGACCTCTGATGAGCTGCAGTGACCTGTGGTCAAGCAGTCCCCGTGTCGGAAGAACATCCACAAGGCAGGTTCTCAAGGGTGCAGCTAGTGGCGGCCGCTTGCACGGAACTCATGTCGCGTGTTCGCAACATGCTCTACGGTCCTGCTAGTTTGTATTTCTCCTAAGCAGGTTTCTGACAATGTTGGGTTCAATGGATTCTGCAGATAAAATGTCCCCAAGCCCGATGTCCGCCTTGAGGAAACAGCTGGCGGTGCATGCACATTGGTGGGCTAGCCTTACACAAACTGCAGCTGTATGGGCAAAGTAGAAATGTGTGCACGGGGCCAACACACCTCTTTGTTGTTTTGGCTTAAGCCCGGAGAGTGCTAATTTTGTGGATGAGTGATAGTGGGGCATGAACAGTTGCTTGGTTCATTTTATGGTAGAATCAGCATGGTAGGAGAGCAAAGGAGGAGGTCAGAGCATTCAGGGGGCTAAAAGCAGAGGCTGTAAAACGAAACTAATAGGCATGGTGGCACACACCTGTGATCGCAGTACTTGGGAGGCTGAGACAGGAGGATCGCAGGCTCGAGGACAGCCTCAGCGACTTAGTAAGTCCCTCAGCAATTTAGCAAGACTCTGTTTCTTTTTTATATTTTATATTTTAATATAAAATATATATTTTATATATTTTATATTTTATATTTTATTTTATAAAAAATAAAATAGGGCTGGAGGTGTAGCTTACGGGTAGAATGTCCCTGGATTCAATCCCCAGCACCACAAAACAAAAACAAAACACTAAATAAAACTTATTTTAGCAGCCAGGAGAAAGGACACATTTGTTCTTGAATGAGTATTCCTGTCCTTTTCTTTCCTGCTGTCCATGGATCGGGTCTTGCTGATTATTGACTGGTGTTTCAGGAAGCTTTGGGATACAGAATCAAGAAGAAAAGGAGAGAAGGAAATGGACCAGAGCCTGCCCTTGGGGCTGGGGAGGAAGTTTTCAGGGTGTGGGCGGGACTCTAGGGGTGAGGAGGGAGGCAGATGGAAATAGCAAGTGACTTTTAAGACATATTGCGGCAGGTTATGGGTATCTTCACGGTGCCGGAGAAACAGCGCTAAGCAGCTTGAGTTATTTTGAATCTTTTGGTTGCTAGACTGTGACTCTGCCTGCCGCTCCTCTTTGGGGACTAGACCACCTAGACTGTGGCTTTGCAGGAGGTGAAGGAGCTGGATGAGGGGGGAGGCTGCTCTGAGAGGCTGGTGGACTGGCCAAAGGTCTGGTGAAGGTCATGTCAAAACACACAATTATCTAAATTGTGTTAGAATACGTCTTCTGGTTTTAGGCATTAGATTTAGAAAGCCAGAAGCAATAAATAGCTTGAGATATTTGGCCTTGCTTCGCTGGATGACCCCTTCCTTCATTCGTTGGCTGTGTCAAGCCTGAGCTAGGTGCTGCACATGGAAACTTGTCCCCCTTTCTGGGTAACTGTGAGCTGTGTGTTGAAGGGTGAGTACGAGTTTCTAGTCTGACAATAGAAAGAAGGGAGTTTTTGAGAGGAAACAATACCACTGTTTCCCCTGTCCATGGGGGATGCATTCTAAGACCCTTGGTAGTTAATAGTACAGATATATCCACTGTTTATGGATATTTTATATAGATAGATAGAAGATAGATATATGGTTGCTGCTCGAAGTTTGGACCCCAGGAACTCATGTCTTTTCTAATGGATAGTACAGAACCCTATACATGCATATATATGTACACACACACACATATATATACATACATATATATGTATATGTTTTTTTTTTTGTGGTACCAGGGATTGAACGCAGGGGCGTTCTACCTCCGCGCTACACCCCCGGCCCTATTTTTTATACTTTATTTTGAAACCGGGTCTCACGAAGTTGCGGAGGGCCTCACTAAGTAGAGAGAGAGAGGGAGGAGAGAGAGAGACAGGGAGAGAAAGAGTGAGAGAGCTGAGGCTGGCCGCGAACCCGGATCCTTTGGTCTCCGCCTCCCAAAGTACTGGGATTACAAGCGTGCGCCACCACGCCCGGCATGTATATGTTTTTTATATATGTGAGGGTTTATATATGATATATGGGAATATATTATGTCTTAGGCACAGTAAGAGATTAACAACAATAATCAGTAATAAAATAGAATAATTATAATAATATGTTGTAATAAAAACTATGTGGCGGGCATGGTAGCGCACGCTTGTAATCCCAGTACTTGGAAGACTGAAAGGGGAGGATCCAGGTTCGCAGCCAGCCTCAGCTACTTAGTGAGGCCCTCTGCAACTTAGCGAGACCCTGTTTCAAAATAAAGAATAAAAAAAAATAGGGCTAGGAGTGTAGCTCGGAGGTAGAATGGCCCTGGGTTCAATCCCCAGTACTGCAAAAATAAAAAATAAAAAATAAATAAAGTAAAAGCTATGTGAATATGGTTTCTCTTTCTCTCCCTCAAAACACTTTATTTTAAGACAGGCGTGGTGGTGCACACCTATAATCCCAGTATTTGGGAGGCTGAGACAGGAGAATTGCAGCTTCTAGGCCAGCCTCAGCAATTTAGTGAGACCCTCAGAAACTTAATGAGACCATGTTTCAAAATAAAAAATAAAAAGTATTGGGGCTATAGCTCGGAGGTAGAACACCCCTGGGTTCAATCCCCAGCACCACAAAAACAAAACAAACCAAAACAAACCTTTATTGCACTGCGCTGACAGTGGTTGACGGGGGTAACTGAAGCTGCAGAGATCAAAATCTTGGCTAAGGGGAGACTATCGTATGTGCAAAAACAGAAGCTTAAAATGGCAAAGAGTCCTCCAAAAGCCGAGAGCTACTCAGTGGCCTCAAACCTAGGGTGTGTGTGGTTGGAAAAACATATGATTCATTTCTCTATTGTTGGTGATAAGGCTGTTTCCCTTTTTCATGATTATAAATCTCAGTGCATAGAATGGTTTGGGGGTTTGCTGTAGGGAAGATTCCTGGGAGTAAAAGCCGCAGTGAGTTTTAGATGGAGAGTGGCCTGGTGGGCTTCATCCTTAGACTCTGGCCAACCTTGGCCTAGGGTTTCAATTTCCCTTTAGCTCAGAGTTTGGACCCCAGGAACTCACAGGGCTGTTTGAATTGTAGTCCTCAAACTAGGCTTAGCCCAGGACTCTGGAGAGATCTGGATTCCCCTTGACTCAGGCAACTGTTCATTCTCATTTATCTTGAGTAAGTCTCATCCGTTTTGGGGGTCTCCATGATGACTGACTCCCCAGGGTCACTAAACGAGACATGGAGGGGTCACAGAGTGATGTTCATGGAGTTCTAATACAAGAGTTCTGTGGCCCAGCGCACACGGCTTCCTTCCACACTTCTATGGAAGTGACCTCCTTTCTTGCTCTGTCTGTCCTCTTCCCCCGTCTCCCTCTCCCTTCCTTGGGCAGGAGGGAGGTGGGCCGATGGGGCTGCATCCTAGGAGTGACATCTTTCTTTTTTAAATTTTTTTTTGCGGTACCAGTGATTGAACTCAGGGGGCGTTCTACCTCCGAGCTACACCCCCAGCCCTATTTTTTATCCTTTATTTTGAAACCAGGTCTCACGAAGTTGCAGAGGGCCTCACTAAGTAGCTGAGGCTGGCTGCGAACCTGGATCCTCTTGGTCTCAGCCTCCCAAGTACTGGGATTACAAGCTTGCGCCACCACGCCCGGCTTGAGAGTGACATTTTAGGAGAAGGCAGCGACTCACTCCACGATGTTCTGCCACCATTAATGACGACGGTGCTGGCCCTGAACGTCTCTCTGTGGAAGCTGTCCCCCAGAGACTGTAGCCCTTCTTTGGGGAGACTCCTTGAAGCTCTCATGAGGGCAAAACCCCTTCCTCCAGCTCGGCGCACCCTTGGGACTCCCCAGCGGGCCTGGCCTCTGGCTCTGAGCTGCTTTTCTGCTGACTTGGGTGTTAGTCGGCTTTGTGTTACTGTAACAAAATGACTGAGAGAATCAACTGACAGGAAAGGTTTATTTTGACTCAAGATTTCAGGGGCTTCAGTCCCTGGTCATCTGGCCCCGTTGCTTCGGCCTGTGGGGGAACAAACATCACGCAGAGCGGGTGGCAGAGGGGGCTACTCAGCTTAAGGCAGCAGGAAGCAGAGAGAGAGACACCCCATCAGGGCACACCGTGATCTCGCTTCCTTCCACCAGGCCCCGCCTCCTGAAGGCCGCACCACCTCCCAGCAGCGCCAGGGGCCGGGGACCACACCCTGGACATATGGGCCTGGGGGACATTCAAGAGCAAATATCCCAAACTTGGTAGCATCAGCAAGAAGCATCATTTCCTGTTCTTTCCTCTAGGCGCGCGCGCGCGTGTGTGTGTGTGTGTGCGCGCGCGCGTGCGTGCGCGGGCACACGTGTGCACACATGGGGGGCGGGATTTGGCTGGCTGGACAGGCTGGCTGGGCTCCTAGCTGTGGGTTAAGTGCGGGTCTTCGGCATTTGTCTTTCTTCTCCTCTGGACCACAGGGCATGCAGGGAATGTGCTCATGGGCAGAGTGTAGGGGGAGGAGCTCGGACCTGGGGCCTGGGTTAGAATTCCAGCTGTGGGACGAAGGCGAGTGACTTCACACCTTGAAACCTCAGTGTCCCTCTCTGCGAGATGGGGTGACTCTGTGTTTCAGAGACACTGCAAGGCTATGCATGTGCAGGAGCTATTTTTTGAATGACATAGGCTTGAATGCAATCAGTCCCACAGACCTGGGCACATGAATCACTGGGCTCCCTGAAAGCCAGACTGGGCAGACACCTGGGAGGACAGGTGAGTCTACTGCCTTATTTTACAGATGATAAAACTGAGGCCCCAAAAGGGCTGGGACTCACCCAAGGACACACAGCAAGTAGGAGTTTGCAGATCTTAGATAAAAGCCCAGGTCTTCCGGACTCAGACCAGGGAAGCCCAGGCCCTCTCAGCTAAGCCTGCAGGGATCGTCAAAAAGCAGACAGCTATCAAAAAAACGGGAGTGTGACTACTTCTGACAACGCCTTATACACATGGGCTCTGGTTCTCAAATATTCAAATCGCTTTTAACCGCACCAGTGGCCTTGAGAGCCAGGGTCACCTTCGCTTCCCACTGAGCAGGCGTGAGGGTCACTGTCCTCCAGCTGCAGGTGTGGGGCCGACACTCACCCCTGCTGGCGCAGGAGGAAGTGGAGAGAAGCCAGATCCTGAGCCTCCCCTGGGATGGACACAATGCTCTGTACCCCCCAGCTAGAGGCTAGGAGGGCTCCCTCGGGGTCTTGGTCCTGGGATCACCACGGCCCGCTGCGTGACCGTGGGAAAGTCACCTTGCTCGGGTCTCAGAGTGCTCATCTGTCGAGCGGAGGGGGCAATGGTGCCGCCGTCAGGGTGGTGCTGCAGGCCCGAGTGAGATAAAGGGTTGTAGGCGCTTGGTGGAGCGGATGGTAATGAAACCGTGGTCATCATTACCTTGTTTAATAGCTCTTAAAATCGAGGATCCAGTGGGTCCCAAATGCCCTTGATGTCCTGGACCTCCAGTGGGGAGCAGTCACGTTCCCCCTAACTCTGGCCCTCGCAGCATGGCAGCGTCCCCACTCGGGCCTTCCCTTGGCATCATGAGAAGCTTCCTGGCCTCTGTGAAGGCCCAGGCACCGGCAGGGGCAGGGGCGTCGGTTTCTATTCTACGGGATACCGCCCTCCCCTCCCGGGCCTCCCGCGCTGCACAGGCCACGCTGCAAGGCTCCAGTTGCGGTCTAGGGTGCTGACCACTGGTTAGAAAGGAGAACACGGGGCTGAGGGATCACACTTGAGATCACGACCCCGACTCCACTCTGGTCCCCTCGGCCCTTCCTCCTTGCTGTCCCTGTCTCCTGCGGAAGATGGAGTCTTCCTGAATGAGGCTTGGGAATGCTGCCACTGTTCAATGAGCTAATGGCGAAATTGGAAACTGGAGCCGAGGGAAAAAAAAAAAAAAAGGCCAAGCTTTGATTCATAGGCAGGAGGCTCAGTGAATGGGGAGGACTCATCCTGCGGTCATCAGAGGGAACGCCAGAGTGGCCCGTCCTTGGAGCATGGTCCCTCCCGGAGAGGGGACGGTCAAGCAAGCAGAGCGCTCAGCTGGCTGGCCCTTGGCCTCGGGAGGTGAGGGGTGCTCCTGGGCTCGGGCCAGACAGGCCCGCGCTCCAACCCCAGCACTGTAGCACGGCCCGGCCCCGGGAGGAGAGGTATGACTTGTCATCTTGGGGTTCCCTGAGTAGAGAAGTCAAGCACAAAATAGGTGCCCCCAAACCACCTGGAAGCTTCTTCTCTCAGTGCAGATGAGGACAGTTTCCTGTCTCTGGAGCAGAGGATAAGATGCTGTGGCTGCCTCTGCAGGTCCTGCACGAGCGCTGGGTCTGCGGCGGCGGCAGCTCAGGTTTCTGGCGTGGGAGTTAGTGACTGGAGTCATGACACTATGTCCAGAGGTGATGACTCACGTGTCCGGGGGGTGGCCACTCCCGTACGATCTCACATGTCTCCATACACACTCACTGAGCTGGGTGCAGGTGAGGACCTGCGGATCCGAGGGGGACAGTGACTGTCCTCGGTCACCCGGCTGGCACATGGCAGATCTGGCCTCCCATCGGAGCTCCTGCCCCGACTCCCCGCTCCTCCATGCACTCCGTCTTCATTTTGGAGGAAATGGGATCACCTGGGCAAAGGGGTGGGGTGCAGGGAGAGCGGCAGAGGAGAGCGCCCTGAGCAGGAGACATCAGCGAGGCAGCGGCAAGCAGACTTCCACCTCACCCATGTTTCTGTCTACAATTCAGACTCCCAGATGAACGGAAGCTCCCTCTGTACCCCTGGAGGATGCGGAGCACACTCCCGCAGAACCGGGGAGGTGGTAGTAATGAAGGCTGCGGGACGGGTGGGGGGGACGCTCGGCCCTGGAGGTCACGGGAAGAGGATCTGCTCCATCCTGGTTTTCTCTGATAACTTCCCCCACTGAGCTCTGTGTGTAACACTTCAGGCCTATTCTGGGACTTTCCAGTCCCTTCTAGTTATTAAAACAAAACAAATCCAGTTTTGTTTTGATTATTAAGGATCCATCCTGCCAGGCATGGGATGGTGCACACCTATAATCCCAGTACTTGTGAGGTTGAGACAGGAGGCTTGTAGGTTTGAGACCAGCCTCAGCATCTTAGAGAGACCCTCAGCAACCTAGTGAGACCCTGTTTCAAAACAAAACAAAACAAACAAATAAATAAATAGTTCTGGGGGTATATCTTAGAGGTAGAATGCTCCTGGGTTCAATCTCCAGTAGCACGCACACACAAAAAGAATCCATCCTGTTCATTTTATTTTATTATTTTTAATGTGCTTTTATTGGTGCATTATAGTCTCATATCACAATGAAAATGAAGTTGACAATAACATACATGCACACAGCACTTGGTGCCCCCCACCTCCTCTTCCCCCCAGTACAGAGTACTGAGATTGATGTCGGTATATTCTCCATCCTGTTCATTTTAATATGGTGATCTCCTATGAAACTTGGTGCTCTCCTCTGGGGTATGTGTGTGTGCACACATACGTGTGCGTGCAGGTACATGTGTGAGCATGGCAGGGGCATTTGTGTGTGTGCATGTGTGTGTGCGTGTTTAAGCATATTCTCAAGAACCTAGAAGAGGCAGCTCCACTCAATCCCTGTCCATGCGGTTCTCAGGCAAGCGGGAATCCCTCCGACAGCTCCCGGGGTCCCCCATGTGGGAGTGGGTTGGGATCCTGGGAACCCTGGGGTCCTTGCCATAGCAGGTGGTGGGCGCCCCCTCTTTGCCTTGCCCCACCCTGTTGCTTTCTCTATGTGCCCCAGGATTGCCAAAATCTGGTGCCTGGGTGCGCTGCAGGTTCGACAGCTCCGGGTGGTCAGAGGGTCCCTGGGAGGGCAGGCGGGCGAGGGGTTGCCGGCTCTCCTGGTGTTTGAGTGGCGGCGGCACCAGCTCTGCACTCCCCCAGTCCTCTGTCTTTCGTGTGTCACTGGTAAATGCTGTCCTGACAGTTTGGTGTCTCTTGTCCCTGAGGCTCTGGAAAGTCCTAGGAATTCAAGAGTCAGACCTCCTTGGAGAAGTTCTCTCCTCTAGAGTCCCTGTGGAGTGGGGAGCCCCAGGATGTCCGCTCCCTGTTCCCCATGGTCTTATTTGTTGAGCACCTTCCCCAGGCCAGGCCCTGAAGGCACTTTGTAAACACCATCTTCTTGATGTGTCCCAGCCCCCACAGCAGGTCCCCAGACCACACCTTGTTTCACAGATGGGAAACCAAAGCCCAGAGACAGAAATGACTTGTCCGCAGTGGCCCAGGCAGCAAGCGGCAGGGCTGAGATGCGGGCCCGGGTCACCCAGCCTCTGAGCCCGGAGTCACGGGTGTTTGTTGCTTGCTGCCCCCCACCCCCATATCAATTCCTCATCCTTCTGGTTACAGCACCCTGATTTCGTCCAGGGTGATTACCTCTTCCTCTTTGAGTCAGTCTTAGAGACACTATCAGTCAAGGTGCCCTGCCCTCCCAGAGCTTAGCTTACAAGGCCCTCTGTCCTGTCCTGGACCTCGAGTCTAGAATAGAGAGATCCAGTGACACCTCCCTCACCGACCCCCCCAAAGGAGAGACACAGACTAACAATGAACAGCTGCTCTTCTAGCCCTGGCCTGGTGAGGGCGCTGTTGTTCCTGCCCTGTTTCAGACCCTGCCTCTCAGCTGTCTTGTCCATTCAGCAAAATAGCCAGCACCCTCCCAGTGCACCCCTCTGCCCCATTTTCTTGCTTATGGATCCCCACTGTTTGCAGTCAGATAATCCTGTCTGGTCCCTGAGCGTGTAGCTGGGGGGGCCTGCTTTTTGTGCACGGGAGCCCCTCCATTTCTTGTGCATGGGAGAGGTGACAGATAAAGCCCCAGAGCAGGCCTGGCGCCGAGCAGGGGGCCAGCACCACTCTAGGGACTGTCCTCCTCTCGACTCCTGTCCTCCAGGGGTCCGGGCTGGGGGCGTGGCCATACCTGGCCCTCCCGGCCTCAGGCTGTTGGGATCTCCATGTGGCTGAGCTGACAGGTCTTGGTTCATTTCCTAGCAGGCATATGCTCACGTCACATCAGATGGACGCGCACCACAGCTGGCACTAATTGCCCACGTCGTGGCTAGCAGCGGGCTTGGTCGGGGGAGGCGGGCCGCATTAGTGGGACTCGGCCCTGCTGCCACCTGCCCGTGTCCCTCGTCCTGTAGCTCTGCAAACCGCACCAACAGGCAGAGGCCTTGGCCAGGACAGGCTGGACTCCCCACTCCTCCACCGTCGTCCTTGGTGCTGTTATTTATTTATTTTGGCAGTACCGGGGATTGAACCCAAGGGCATTCTGCCTCTGAGCTACACTCCCAGCCCTATTTTTTTATTCTTTATTTTGAAACAGGGTCTCACTAAGTTGCGGAGGGCCTCACTAAGTAGCTGAGGCTGGCCGCGAACCCAGATCCTCCGGTCTCAGCCTCCCAAGTTCTGGGATTACAAGCGTGCACCTCCACGCCCGGCTCTTAGTGCTGTTATTAGGAGCGACAATTGTCATTGTTCCGAGCACCTACTATGTGCTGGCCCTTTAATGACAATCCCAATGGTAGAAGCCGCAGCAGCCTCCACTGCCTCAGGCCGTTCTTCCCGGCACGCTTAAGGGGAAGGGGAGCCTTGTGCCCGGTTCAGGGATGCGCAAGTCGAGGCTGAGGGAAACGTGGAAGGTGCTTGGGCTCCACGTGGTGTCTCCTGCTCTGATGTCTCCTGATTGATTGCAAGGAAGTGCGGAGGATTTGATCCTCCCAGAACAGCGCAGTTTGATCTATGAGAAACACATACTCATCCCATTGAGATGGCTTTGATCCTGCTCCCTGTAACACAATCCGGGCCCTATGTTACTAACGGGTCGCCACCCTCTTCCTGAGCCTTGTGTGAATCCTTGGGGACACACAGGGACATCCTTATAAATGCTAGCTATGCACTGATGACATCTCTATCTCTGGTCGGGCCTGCTCCGGTACCCCAGATTGGCATCTCCCACAGCCCTCTCGACACCCCCACTCAGACGCCAGGCAGACACCTGCCCCTCGCTCTCCTTTGCTCCCTGACCTGCACCCCACAGCTTCCTCCGCCCCCATTTCTGGCCCTCCATCCCTTATATGCTCAATCCAGAGCCCTGGAGTCTCCCTTGACTCCCCTCGTTCTCTTACACCCCACATCAAATCCACCAGGAAATCCTGTGGTTGGAATGGATTGCTTCTCTGAGCTGGGTGTGGTGGTACACTTGGTACCAGCTACTCAGGAGGCTGAGGCAGGAAGATTCCTCAAGCCCAGAAATTTGAGGCCAGCCTGGGCAATATGGTGAGACCCTCTGCCCCCCAAAAAGAATGGATCACTTCCCCCCACCTCCTCCCCTGCCCCCCTGCTTTAGACCACCATCCTCTCTTGCCTGGATAAACGGCCTCCCATCCTCCAATATGGTCTCCCCGCTCCGACCCCAGCCCCACCTCCGTCCATTTCCAACACAGAGACTGGGCAAGTTCTAGGTCCCAAGTCAGCCCACGGCGCCTGTCTGCACAAGCCGCGACCCCCCCCTTTCACTCAGAGAAAGAGCCCAGGTCGAAGCGGCCTCCTGGGCCCTCCCCACCTGGCCTCCCATCTCAGAGCTCTCCGCCCTCTCTGCTTACCGCGGGGTCACCTTGCTACCTCCCACCAATGCCGGGCTGCTCCTGCCTCGCGACCTTCGCCTGCACCGTGCCGCCTTCCTTCCCCGGGGCGACTTCCTATCAGGGCGCACATTGCGGCTCTGGGCTCCGTGTCCCTTGCACCATACGACTGTGAGCTCCTTGAGGGCAGAGGCTGGGCTCTGGCCCCGAGTCCCGAGCTGGCCCCGGCTGGCAGGTGGCAGTTACCCAGCTAGTGTTTGTTTGTTGGGAGGTGAGAACAAGTCTGACACAAGCAGGCGAGAACAAAGACGGTGCTGAAGACCCTTTCAAGGTCATCGGCTGGCGGGGAATGAACACTGCCTTATTATTTGATCATTTATTTATACTCTATTTTCAACTAGGATTTGAGGCAGCCTGAGATGAAAGGCACAGATACGGCAGAGACAAAGCCTTGCACCTCGCGCGTCTGCCTCTCCTCCTCCCGGCTCTTCCTCCCTGCCTGTAGCGTGCCCGAGTCTCAGCCTCTGAGCAGGAGCAGCCGGAACCTTCCCGCAGCTCTACATCCTGCAACAGTCCAGGCCTTCGAGCCAGGCTTTCAACGCGTGCTTCTCCCCTTCCCTCTACTAAACCGCTCTCGGCCAGAGCACTGGCCACTTCTATGCCACTAAATGCACTGGGGACTTTCAGACCTAAATCACACGTGCTCTGGGTAGCCAGAGCTCAGAGCAAGTGGCTCCGAGTCCTGGACATACCTGGCCACTCACCTTCCCTTCACCAGGGTGCTGTCTCCGTCCTCTCTGAGCATCTTTTCTTCCACCTGTCCCAAGGGAGCATGCCACCCACCTTGAGCCTGTCACGAAGCTTCCTAAAATCAGACGAGTGATCGTACTTTCATAACAAGGAGGTCCCACGTGGGCAGCGCCAGCCTCCTTCCGTCACCTGGAAGGGAGGAGATAGAATCAGACCCCACCACTAGCTACGTTCTCCAGGTGGCCGCACTGTGGGGCGTTGGGCAGAGACATCTTGGTCGGAGGCTGCTATGGGTCTGGATCCTCCTCTGTGAATTCATGGCCGGGGAACTCACACAGAGAACGGGCTCATCCCCTTGACTGACTCGGAGCCACAGCTGGGGTGCAGCAGGGCTGGCGCTCAACCCCGGCACCCTCAGCCAACTGCACGACAGTGGGCTCTTGAAGCCAGACAGGCTAGACCCTCGGTCCTCTTTGAAGGAAAGGAGGGCTGACATTGATGGAGCACCTACAATGTGCCACATACTCTCCTCGGTGCTTCCCAGGCGTGGTCCTTTAATTCTCAGGCTAGCTCTCTGGGGGGAGGAGCGGCATCAGACTCATCTCACAGGTCAAGAAACCAAGAAGACTTAGGGAACATAAGATTTGAGCATTTAAATAAAAGCAACATGAGGAGGAGACCAAAGATGGCAGGCTCCAAGCGCCCAGTGGCTGTCTGAGTTCTCCTGTGGCCCACATCTTTTACTCTCCTAGGACCAGGTAGCAGAAAGGAAAGCGGTAAGGACTAGGCATCGGCACACCTGGGCTTGCGATCCAGAGCCCAGTCACATGACTCTGGTAGACTTGCTTTGCTCACCTGTCAAATGGGCATAATCAGGCTGCTCTCCCGGGGGCCCGTATTTAAGCCGCGGTCCCTGTTTCAATGCTCCTTGAGGTCTCCCCCTGTCTGCTCTTGCTCTTCTGCGGCCTCTTTTCTGCACAGCAACTAGAAGATGTCTTGAAATAGAAATCAGATTATGTCACTTTCTTGTTTAAAACTCTTAAATGGGTTCACGTGCATCTCTGGTACCCTGTGTAAACTAGCTCTGCCTATCTCCAGCCCTTTTCTCTCTCTCTTCAGCCCTTTGGCTACCTTTCCATTCCGTCATCGCACTCTCTGCCCCAGGCCCTTTGCACGTGCTCTGTCAGTGACCTGAGATCAGAACAAGTTCTTCTCCTGTTCCTCCCCGGGGCAACGCCCTCTCCTCCTTCAGACTGCAAGCAAAATGTCGTTTTCTCAGAGATGCATCGCTCCGCCTCCTCTGTCTAAATCAGGTCCCCCAGCTTTTCTCTCTGGCAGGACTGTTTCCCGCATCCTGCACAATTTGTTGTTGTATTTTCACTTGTTTCTTTGTGTTTTGCATCTGTCTCCCTCTTAGAACGTGAGCTCCAGGAGGGCGGATGTCCTGTCTGCCCTGCCCCCTTCGTGTCCCCATCCCCCACCTTCGTGTCCCCATCCCCAGCACAGTGCCTGGCACAGAAAGGGCACTGGACACTTCCTGTGAAGGAGTTGAAGGAGTACAGGCGTCTGCTGCTGCTCCTACCACCCCTGCCCTGGACTAGAAATCACCGCCCAGGAGAACCGGCCTGCCCCAGCTCAGTAGTTGGAGAGCTCTGTCTGCACCCCCGATTTTGTTGAACCCTCGTGACATTTCAGTCTCAATTTCTTCCTTTGTGAAACAGGAGATCCGGGGCTGCCCCATAGGGTTGCAAAGGTAGAAGTTAGGTATGGAAATGCCCAGCACGGTGAGCATGCTTTAAAAATGCCTTCCTGTTTTCTGAACGTCCTTGACCCTTCTGTGGGTGACAGTTCTCCCATTTTTCAGCAAAGGACACTAAGATTCAGAGAAGTCAAGCGGTTTGGTTGAGAACACAGAGGTGGAGCTGGGCAGGAGAGGAGACTCGTGCGTTTTGGATGAGACCAGGCTGCCCCTCACACCTGTCAGCAATGGGGGCAGCGCCAGCATCCTCCCTGAAGACCCGAGGAGGTGCAGGAGAGGGAGGCCTTTGATACCTCCATCTCCCTCACCTGCTGCCATCCCTGGTCCCTCCAAGCAGCTTCCCCGAGAGGGCGCCTCAGCCACCTTTGCAGAATCCAGCCCCAGAAGACTCTCCTCGCACGGGGACCATCGGGGACGCAGCGTGGCAGCTGACCTATATTAATCGCAAGTGCTATTCGCTGTCCCGGTCCCCTCCCCCCAGCATATAACCCCACCTCGTACAAACACCTCCATCCATCCAAGGACATTGTAAAAATAAAATGATCACAACCCGGCCCTCCGGGAGCCTCCGCCCTCCAGCGCGTCCTGCTCAGAGGCGGCAGCGTTTGCGGCCCACTTTGAGGAAGGGAAGCGGTCAAGAGAGGAGAAAATGGAGACAGAGTCGGGGCGGGAGACAGAGGGAGGCAGCAGCTCAAAACTGGAAGGGGTGCAGGTGGACGGGAGGAGACGAGGCAGAGAAGAGGGGGGAGACCAGCGCCGGGGTGGAAGAAAAGCCGGCCAAGGGCCGCAGGGAGAGAGCGCGGAGAGGAAGGCTAAAATTCTCCAAAGAACAAGTGGTGTCCTATGAAAAACAATAAGTGGATGGGGACAGAGAAGAAAAGGGCGTCCCGGGAGAAAATGGTTAGCAGGGAAGAATGGGGTGGAGGAGACACAGATAAGGAGCAGATGGAGCCGGGCACAGTGGCACAAGCCTGGAATCCCAGTACTTGGGAGGCTGAGACAGGAGGATCGCAGGTTCAAGGCCAGCCTCAGCAACTTAGTGGGGCCCTCTGCAACCTAGCAAGACCCTGTTTCAAAGTAAAAAAAAAAAAAAAATATATATATATATATATATATAAAATAAGGCTGGGGGGTATAGCTCAGAGGTAGAATGGCCCTGGGTTCAATCCCCAGTAACACACACACACTCACATACATACACACACACATACACACACACACACACACACACACACACACACACACACAAAACAAAACAAAACAAAACAAAACAGCAGAAGGAATGGACCCCAGAATAGGATTGGGCTGTTTGTTGAAAACAGAAACAGAGAAAGTGAACTAACAGGAGGCCATAGCAGACCTGAAGGTCAGAGAGCTGGGAGGAAAGGGGTGGCCGGCAGGATGGAAGGCAGGTTCATGAAGGAGTAGGGCGCAGCTGGGGCCTTGGACAACCGCCGGACCAGCCTCCGAAGCCAGAGGGTAGCCTTGCCCCTGGCCAGGTATGTCCAGTCCCCGAAGGCCTGGTTGCGAAGGGGGTCTTTCCCTGCAGTGCCAGCCATCCCAAACGTAATAGGCAAGTGATTGTTCTTATTGTAATGTGGGGGGACTGGGCTCAGCTTTGTAGCTCTCACGGGTGTCTCTCATCCAGTCCTGTTAGATGGGGGCCGGGGCTGGGGCTGGGGCTGGAAAGGCCTCTTCCAGTGTGAGTCTGGTGACGCTGCCTGCTGAAGTCTGCACGCGGCCTTCCCCACGGTCTGGGCTTCCTCATGGCACGGGGACTCTTAAAAGCTGTCACCCTTTATGACCCTGCCTTCAGAAGTCACCTGGTGTCCCTGTTGTCATGCTCCACTGGCAATAGTGCCGTGCTCTAAGGTACCACAGGTCCACCCAGGCTCAAGAGACGGGGACACGGACCACGCTTCCTGATGGAGGAGTGCCAAGGCCGCTTGTAAGATGTGTGTGTGTGTGTGTGGAAATCCCTGGAAGATACAAAACCCCACAATGTTAGAGCTGAATTTTCTCCCCCAAATCCATGTGCTGAAGCCCTAACCCTCAATACCTCAGAATGTGACTGTATTTGGAGGCAGTGTGTGTGTGTGTGTGTGTTACTAGGGATTGAACCCAGGGGTATTCTTCCTCAGGGCATTACCGCCAACCCTTTTTACTTTTTGTTTTGAAACAGGGTCTTGCTAGGTTATTGAGAGTCTAAGTTGCTGAGGCTGTCCTCGAACCTGTCATCCTCTTGTCTCAGCCTCCTAAGTACTGGGATTACAGGTGTACACCACCAAGCCTGGCTGAGACAGGGTCTTTAAAAGGATGATTAAATTGTAATGGGACTTTAGGGTGGGCCCTGATTCAATAGGACTGGTGTCCTTACAAGAAGAGATTAGGACACAGACATACAGAGGGGAGACCCTGTGAGACCCAGGGAGAAGACGGCCATCTGCAAGCCCAGGAGAGAGGCTCAGGCGAAACCAGCCCTTCCACACCCTGACCTGACTTCTGACTTCCCCGAGAGAATAAATTCCTATTGTTTAAGCCACTCGCTCTGCAGAGTTTTGTTGCTGCAGCCCTGGCTGACTAATGCATGTCCCCACATGCAAAACACAGTCATCCCCGTCACCCAAGGTCTTCCGTTATGGTGTCGCTCAAAGTCTAGGAGCTCGTCATCTAAACCAGGTGTAGGGATGGATGTGGCTCCTCGGGTGGAACCCCTGGGGTGCAGCTCCTTGAGGATCACTCCATTCTGCTGGGAGATCTGCACGCCACAGAACCAAGTCATCTGCCAGCTCCCCTCACCCAGCAGCGGTGGGACATGCATAGGATAACACCCCCAAATTAAAAGAGGGGATGCAGGAGTCCCTGGTTCAGAGCAATTCTGATATCCACCTGGGCACGTGCCGCCAGTTCCAGGGCTAGTGCTTATTCCAGCTGCCTGAGGCCGAGTCTCCCCCGCTCCACCTGGGGGCTCTTGGTCTCCTTCTGAGTCACCCCTGGGTTTCCATAAGAAGTGACTAGTGGCCGGGCGTGGTGGCGCACGCTTGTAATCCCAGTACTTTGGGAGGCGGAGACCGGAGGATCCGGGTTCACGGCCAGCCTCAGCTCTCTCTCTCTCTCTCTCTCTCTCCTTAGTGAGGCCCTCTGCAACTTCGTGAGACCCTGTTTCAAAATAAAGTATAAAAAATAGGGCCGGGGGTGTAGTGCGGAGGTAGAACGCCCCTGGGTTCAATCCCCGGTACCGCAAAAAAAAAAAAAAAAAGAAGTGACTAGTGTTTGTAGCCGAGCCTTTTTTTTCTTAACCTGCTTCCTGTCCAGAGAGACTCTCTCCATCCTTTCCTTCAAAGCCAAAACAGTTCCTTTAAAAGTCACATGGGATTCTTATGAATCAATTTATATATCCCTTCCATTAGACAAAAGCCACACTCTCAAATCTCTTCTTTTTAAACCTTGGACTCTTGGAAAATCTGCCCTCGAGGTTCTCAGAACGGGGGTTCAACTTACGCGTAGAAGGCCCAGGTCCGTTTGGAAGGGTCTAGGAGGCGCCACCTTCCATCTTTCTGAGATCTCACCAAAAAGCCTTAAAGTCACATCTTTGGCTTTTGCTGTTTTCTTGCTAGTGACCATGGCTTTGGTCATTGTGGGAAGTCATTTTTGAGAATTGTTTGTCATGTAGAGAGACTAGGAATGAAGAGTTTTCAAATCTAGCAGATTTCGGCTTCTTTATATGGAACAGTTTAGTTTTTAGCTTCTCTTACTGACAGAGCCAGGATTTGAACCCAGGACTATCTGGTCTCAAAGCTTGTACTCTCGCTGTAAGGCTCCATTGCCTCTGCACCGTGGAGCAGCAGGGATCTCATGAAGTCTGCGAGAGGGTCAGGACGTAAGGAGGTGGGAGAATGAAGGGCATCCCAGGCAGGGGGTGCCCGTGGACAGGTGTGGAAATGGAGAGACATGCAAGGCCACCGGGCGAACAGTACATTTCTCCCCCTTTCCCCTTGTTCTGTTATTTAAACATTCCGTTCCCGGTGGTGACCACTTTTTATGTCCCTTTCACAGCACAAATGCTACATCCCACTCTCCTGTCCCTTGGCTCATGTGGGTTCCATTTTCCAAGGGAAGTCCTTCCTCATCTTGCCTACCTGAGCAGTGACTTACCTGTCAAGGCTCCATGAATGGCACCTCCTCTGTGAAGCCTTCTTTTTTGGTAGGACATGCCATCTGTTATAGACAACCCAAGATCTCAGTGTCTTAACACAACAAGACTTGCTTTCTCACTCAGGGCACGACTGAATGACAGTTGGCTGGGGTGAGGCCCGTGGGTTTAATCCACAAAGCTATATGGGGCCGCAGGTTCTTTTCACCCAATGGCTCCACCATCCTCTAGGATAGAGGTTGGCAACCTATGATCCGTTTTTATAAATAAAGTTTTATTGAAACACAGCTGTGCCCATTCAGTTACATTTTGTCAGTGGCTGCTTTAGCTCTACAATGGCAAAGCTGGCTCGCTGTGACAGAGACTGTATGATCCGGAAAATATTTGCCATCTAGCTTTTACAGAAAAAAGTTTGCTGACCCTTATTCTGGGGTTCTATAGGTCTGTGAAGAGTGTGGAGGATTGTGGGGAGGATTCTACGGGCCAGACCGGAAGTGCTGCTCATCACTTCCTCCCACACTCCATTGGCCACAGCTGGTCACATGATCACAGCAAATTGCACGGAGGCTGGGAAATGTTGTCTTCCTGGGTGCTCAGGAGGAAAATGCAGCTGGCCTGGCTGGCACACGGCCTTGCCTCTCCACACCTCTCCTCCTGGACTTTGCTTCTCTGCTCCAGGTCCTCCTCTGCACCATGCTCCCTGCACCAGTGCCCACAGGGGACAGAGAGTTCCAGAAGGGCAGAGACCGTGTCTGTCTTGTCTGTCCTTGCCCGCTCATGCTCGGCACAGAACAGGTATTCCAAAAATAGGTACGGAAGAAAGGAAGGAAGCAGGCTTTCATGGATGCCCCCGGAGCACTTCATAGAGTCGCTCTAACCTGGAATTTGCCTCATTGTGTTACACTGAGTTTCTACCTGTTTCCTGGCTAATCCTCTGATTCTGCTCTCTCTGTTTCACCAGTTTCTTTTTAGATAACCCCCTGCATGCAAACACCAGGCTCCTGCCTCAGCCTTTCTCTGTGAACAAAACAGGCCCAGCCTAGGCCCTCATGGAACTTGAGGTCCAGTGGGAAAGACAGGCAGTGTGCAAGGAATCTCCAAGGATGGTGTAAATAAATTTAAATAGTGATTAAATGCTCTGAAAAGAAGGGGCGGAGTAGGTGCTCTGAGCATGTCTCAGGGAGAAAGACCTGATGGAATCAGTTGATGAGAAGGCTTCCCTGAGGCGGCCATATTGGGACCGTGAACTGAGGAAGCATCATTCATTCATCAGGTGGAGGGAGGACGGGCAGAGGGCACAGCCTGGGCAAAGGCCCTGAGGTAGGAGGGAGCATAATGACGTTATTATTCATAATAATATGGCCTTGTTATTACTATTGATGATACAGCTCAGACTCGCCGAGCACTCGGCGAGTCTGAGCTGGTGGCAGGCAGCGAGGTGAGCACTGCGCAGGTGTGGATCAGTGAATTCGCGTGCCCCTATGAGACTCACTGCAGCAGCCGTTGCTGATGCCCGCCCACCCCAGAGACCAGAGGGCAGTTGTCATCCTTGCTGGCAGCTTCCGTGTCGCCCCCTCTGCTGGCCTGAGGACGCAGGTTGGAAGCGCCCGGGAGAGCAATGGGAATGGAAGGACGGACGGCGCCCCTAATTCCTCACCCTCGGGGGGCAGTGCTGGGTGTGCTCCTGACACTGCCTCCGAGGCCCCGGGCGGTGATGGCCCGTCGCCTGCAGGGGCACCCCACCCGTTGGCTGTCTGTCTCATCCCCCTGCTGCTTCCAGGTCACCTCCTGGCTCCTGAACACCTGCCTCAGGTGCTGTGTCTGGAGGAACCAAAACAAAGACACTGTTAAGTACCTCATTAAGTATATGGGGAAACTGAGGCACGAAGAAGTTAACATGGAGTAGTGGGGGAACGAAGACCTGAAAGAAGGTCTTTGAAATTAAAACACCATGGGGGGAGGGGAGATGGGACAGAAAGAGGCCAGGAGGGTGGTGAGCAGGTCAGGGCCGGGGTTTGGGTCACTAAGCTAGGTCACAGGAGGCCTCTGAGGGACTTTAAGCAGACAGGTTGACATCCCCCCACCACCACCACCACTGGGGATTAAACCAGGGGCGTTCTATCTCTGAGCTACATGTCCGGCCCTTTTAATTTTAAAAAAGGGTCTCGCTAAGTTGCCAGAGCTGGCCTCAAACCTGCAATCCTCCTGCCTCAGGCGCCCAAGTACTAGGATTACAGGTATGCACTACCACCATGCCTGGATTCAGGTTGACATCTTCTAATGACATGGAGACAGGGTCACCCTGTGACTACAGCACACCAGGTTTACAGGAGTGTGAGTGCACGCCAGGGGCTGGTTAGGAGTCATTCTTTGGCGGTCATTCTAGGGGACTCACCAGGGCAGGGCCACTGAGCTCACTCTAGGGCCACCAGGGGCTGGGGAGACTCGGGCACCAGGGACTCCGGTCACTGTGCCCGCCCACCCACAGTGCTCACCTCTCTGAGGAGGACCCCACTCCTGCCTCAGTGCGGTCCTCCTCCCACCCTTTCCCACCCACCCTCTGAGGTCACAGACGCCCCCTCAGCCCCAACCGCACCTCCATTGGGAGGGTCTGCAGGAGGAGCGGGCGCCCCGCAGTCCAGCCAGGGCAGTCCAGCCGCGGCGGGCAGCAGTGGCCCGGCCCCGGAGGCGAGCACGTGGCCGGCCGGGTGCTCCTGTTTCTGCCCCAGTGCCCCGCAGAGCTCCGGCCTGAGCAGATGGTCCTGAAAGTGAGCGCCATGCGAACGGGGTCAGGAGGGTCTGCCGGCCCCTCCTCTGTGTCCACTGGGACCCGCTGACCTTGCCTGTTGTCCTGGAGGGGTGACGAGCGCAGCTGGCCAGGGCCACTGTGCAGTGTGGCGCGGCGTGGCGGGGTGAGCATGATGTGACACGGCCCAGGCGTCCAGTGGCGCGGGGGGTGGGGCTGTGCGTCCCAGGGACTCTGCCCGGAACCCCTGAATGCACAGCGAGCCCCTCCCTGGGTGGCTCCTGGTGATAGGACCTGTGCTGGGGTCCCCAAGAGGAAGGAAAGGAGACTTGCATTTGCTGAGGGCCTACTATGTGCCTGGTTCGCTCAGTAAGTGCTACCTTGTGTTCTTACTTGCCGCTTTGCACCCCTTTATAACTCCTACCCTGCCCTCCTTGGGGGGCTCCCCCCAAATCCCCTCTCGGGTTCCAGCTCCCAAAGCTCACAGTGTTTATGGTGCAGGTTTTACTTCACTGCTGAGAAACGTTCACCAGGACAGTTGCTTCCCTGCAGGCCCATCCTGGAATATTCTCGGCCTTCTGTCTCTTCGGGTACCCGCTTGTCTGCTTCTTTGTGACTGAATGAGTGCAGCTTCTATGCAAATTCTACTGCATGTGTCAGCCTGAGTGACGGACTTTACCTCTCTGGGCCTCAGTTTCCTCATCCATAAAATGGGCATATCGCATCCACCTCGAGAGATTGTTGTGAGGGTTAAAAGATGAAGATGTAAATGCCTGACGCTGGGGAAGTGCCACGAAAGCCACCTCTGCCTTCCCTCCGGTGGCCCTGTGGCTCAGCCCTAAAGTGGGGCTGCCCTGCCCCTTCGCAAGGAGGGGAGGGAGAGCAGGAATGTGGGGTGCTGTGTGGTCTCCGAGGGCTGGGTGTGGGAACACCTTGCATTGGCGCTGCCCCGGCAACAACCAGGAGGTGCCTGGTGCAGACAGTGCAGGGGACTCGGAGCCCTGCCTGCCCCACGGCTGTCACCTCACAGGGCCCAGAGGGGTCCTCACTCTGGCCTATGGGTGGGTCTGGTGCTGGGCCTGTGTGAGGACCTGGGCTGCCCAGGCTGTGGCAGGGGGAGGGAGGGGAGCTGGGATCTCCCCCTTACCCCAAGACAGCCCTGGCGGCGCCCCACACCCAGTGTCTGCTACTCTTTGGGGGTGGGAGTCCCCCTTGGAGAGAAGCCCCAGGAGTAAGGGCAGAGGAGGCTCTGCTGAGAGCGCCTGCCAGGTGTGTGTGTGTGTGTGTGTGTGTGTGTGTGTGTGTGTGTGTGTGTGTAAATGGGGGGATCCTGGAGCTACAGCCAGAGCAGCAGCACTGCCCGCCCCTCTGTGGACCCACGTACTCCCATCGGCCCTTTCTACAGAGGACACAGGTCCAGACAGTCCCAGGCAACCCGTGCGTGTCTGGCCGCTCCTGGGGCCCAGAGTCTGCCGTCCACGGCTCTTCCCACTTCCATTTCCCAGAGGCCGCACGCCCAGGGTCAGGGAGTGGCAGGGTCCTGCAAATGGCCGCCGTGGAGCAAGGACCAGACGGCCCCCTCCACCTCCCCTCCTTCCCTGACTTCTCCAGACGTCTGTGGAAGGAGACAAGGTCCTGGGTGCAGCCGCTGTTCTGACCTCGAGCGCCAGTCCAGCTGTGCCTCTCACGCCAAGGGGCCGCTCAGCCTGCTGGGCCTGCTAGCCACGTCCATGGGCCGAGGGCCAGGTCCTGGAGGGAAGCGGGCAGGGGCCAAGCTGGAACCCCGCCTATCAGCCTGGCTGAGGAGGCCCCCGAGAGGGTGCCGGGGGGTCAGAAAGAGCATGGACTGCCCGGCCCCCGAGCAAAGAAGTGAAAGAAGGAGACCACAGTCACACCAGTGCCCTGCACCCAATTCTGAAGTTGCATCACTCTCTTCCCCAACCCGAACCCTTCGGCGGTGCCTACTGTACTCGAGGTGAAGTGCAGGCCGGGGCTAGGGCTTCTGATGCCCCCTGCCCATGCTCCCCTCACCCACGGTGCCTGGGAACGCTGGCCTTCCATCAGGCCAGTCTCGTCTCTGCCCCAGGACCTTTGAATGTGCCGTTCCCTCTGGCTGATACATGGCCCCCCTCCTTCACTGCCGACTTCTCCTGCAGGTCTGCACAGAGGCGCTAGCTGGGCAGCTTCCTCCCTGGTCGTCTCCTCTGTAGCCTCTTGCAGAGGCTCTAGTCGGTTTTCTTGCCAGTGGTTTCTGGTTACGTGGATTTGTTACCTTCTCAGTGTCCTCTCCCCTAGTAGAACACGTGCTCTGGGAGGCAAGGAGAGGGGTCGCCTGTCCTGTGCCCTGAAGACCCTGCCCTGGAGCAGCCCAGGCCTTGGCTGGCTCTAGGGCCGGGCGCTGAGACGCGTGGGCTCCGTGTGGGCTGCTTATCAGACCCCGCCTGCCTGCCCAGCGCTGGAGAACAGAAGGACCGAGAACCATAGGCCCCAAGGGAGGGGTGTCCTTCTGAGCTTGCCATTGGCCGACTGGGATCAGGCCTTCCGGCCCCAGCCTGGCCTCTCTCTAGTATTTTCTGTGGCCACTGGGGCTGGGAGAGGCCTTGGAAGAAGCTGGCCGCAAGGGGGAGGGTCACAGGCTGAGTCCCCGTTGACTCTAGGGGTCGGGAGCTGCTGTTGGGACAAAGAGGCTCCCAGATGCCTAAGGTTTCGGAGTCAGAGGAGCCCAGGTGGCCTGTCAGCCGTCCCGGGCACTTTCCTCTTTTATGAAGTTGGGTGCAAAACCACCACTTAAAAGAGTTGCCAGGTAAATAAAACTGAGATATGGTGTGCGAATTGGAGATCTATAATTTGTGAATTGGATTAGAAACCGCTTATTCATCTCTGCTTATACCAGCAAGGTGCTACCATGACCTGGGGCCTGTTATGAAGCTACCATGACCTGGGTCCTGTGTGCGTGTGTGTGTGTGTGTGTGTGTGTGTGTGTGTGTGGTACTGGGAATGAACCCAGGGGCATGCTACCTCCAAGCTACACCCCCGGCCTCTTTTGCTTTTTTAAAATTAACTAATTAATTTTGAAACAGGTCTCTCCAAGTTGCTGAGGCTGACCTCAAACCCGCGATCCTCCTGCCTCAGTTCTTAAGTACTGGGACCCCAGGCACACACCATGGTGCCTGGCCCTATGTTTTCTCTTCTCTTCTCTTCTCTTCTCTTCTCTTCTCTTCTCTTCTCTTCTCTTCTCTTCTCTTCTCCTCTCTCTTCTCTTCTCTTCTCTTCTCTTCTCTTCTCTTCTCTTCTCTATCTCTCTTCTCCTTCCCTCCCCCTTCCTTCCTTCCCTCCTTCCTTCCTGGCTAGGGATAGAGCCCAGGGCCCTGCACACAGGCAAGTGCTCCGCCACCGAGCTGCCCCCCCAGCCCTGCTCTTAACTTAAACACCATGTTGGGGAGCCCGGGCACCTCTGGACCTGGCGCCAGGCGCTCAGTGCGGTCCTTACTCCCGGGAGGCCCATGCTCACTGTGCGAATGGCTCCATCAGTGAAGAGCCGGCCATTCAACCTCGCACTGGTTTTGTGTGTGTGTGTGTGTGTGTGTGTGTGTGTGTGTGTGTGTGTGTGCGCGCGCGTGTGTGTGTGCGTGCGCGTGTGCATGTGTGTGTGCACATGTGTGTGTGTGGTATTGGGGATGGAACCCAGGGGCTTTCTACCTCTGAGCTACACACCCAGCCCTATTTTATTCTTTTTTATTTTGAAACAGGGTCTCACTGAGTTGCGGAGGGCCTCACTACTTGCTAAGGCTGTCCTCAAACCTGCGATCCTTCTGTCTCAGCCTCCCTAGTACTGGGATTACAAGCGTGCGCCACCACGCCCGGCAGCACTGGTTCTTTCTTGGGCTTTTGTACTCAACACGTGATAACACAGACCGGAGAGTTCGGGTCCCAGGCAGGGGAGCGCGGAGGAGCATCCTTTTGCGGGAGAGAACGAGTGGCCAGCCCGGGGCCGCAGGGCCAGAGCCAGCCTGCTCTCCGCCTTTGTGTGCAGAGCCGGGCTGCAAATGAACCTTTCATTTAATCTTCTCAAGCTTGAAATACATTAGAGCTTTTAAAGCTAGAGCAAGTAAAAAGAAGAGGAGGAGGAGGAGGAGGAGGAGGAGGAGGAGGAAGCAGGGACCTAGGGAGGTCACTCCACCTGCCCCCCTGCCTCCTCTCCCACCCGTAGCAAGGTCCAAGACCAGAGGGCCCGTGGCCTTGGCAGGAGCCAGTGGATTCTCCTGCCCCCATGAGAGCAGGGTCCTTCCGCACGGTGGGCCTGGTGGACTGGCTCTTTCTTTGAGGGCAGCAGACAAGCCCCAGCACAGCTGGGCTGCCGCAGTTTGGGTTTTTTTCTTCCTGCTTCTCGACTTCTCTGGAAAGGCAGCTAATTAGAATGGATCGAAGAGTCTTCGCTTCAGCGTTGTCCTCAGTCTCTATGAATCGTTGCTTCAGGACTTAATCTGGTACAGTCGCCAGCGAGCTGCGCCCGGGGCTCTCTGCTCCCCCGGGCCCCGGGCAGGCTGGCCCTGGTCTGGGGGCCACCGAGGCCTCTGCAGGAGCACTTTGCGCCTCTCAGCCCAGGCCTCTCTCCTTCGCACCCACCTGCTTTCTCTGCCTTTAGTTTCCTTTCCTTACCGCCCCGGGCTGTCCAGGGCGCCCGCCCTGCCGGTGGAAGTGTGAACTGGCAGCCTTTCTCTGGAAGGCCATTTGTCACATGCTATTAAAAGCCTTGAAAAGGGCTTGCAGGCTTTGACCTGGAAAGTCCCCTTCTAGGAATCCGTCCCATCGAAATAACTGGACAGGGGTCCACAGCCACGCGCAGAAGGACATGAGTGACAACTGGCAACCGGTGCCATCCACAGAGGGTTATTAAAAACGGTCACATCGTGAGCCAACTGGAAAAGAGCCTGCGGGAGGTAGTCAGGGGAATTTGAAGGTGGGCGGAGTATTAGATGCTCCTAAAGAAGCACTATTAATTTTATTAGCGATGATGGTGGCAGGTGGTTGGTTTAGAGACATGCGACAGGAGGGTTGGTATTTGGTTTAAGTTATTATAACAATAATAGTAACAGGAGCGGGAAATAGGATGAAACAAGTGTGGCAAAGTCTCGAAACTTCCAAATCTGGCTGTTGAGCCGGGCGTCGTGGTGCACACCTGCAATCCCAGTACTTGGGAGGCTGAGACAGGAGGATCCCAGGTTGGAGGCCAGCCTCAGCAACTTAGTGAGACCCTCCACCACTTAGTGAGACCCTGTTTCAAAATGCAAAGGGCTGGGGGTGTCGCTCAGAGGTAGAACGCCCCTGGGTTCAATCCCCAGTACCAAAAAAGACAACAAGACCCGGCTGGCCGCAGCTCACCGTGCTATGGGTCTTTCTCTGCTTATGTCTTTTAATTTTTTTTCACGATTCAAAAAGAAATAAAATGACCACACAAAATTACATTTTTTGACTTGGACCAATGTCCAAGGTGTTGTTAAGTGAAAAGAGGTAAGCCCCACATAGTACACATGACACTATCATATTCTTTTTTGTTTTCAAAATCTGTGCGGATTTTTCTCTGCGGAGGAAAGAGGACAGAAACACACAGCCCTGGATGTTAATGGTCGCTAACTCTGAGTGGGAGGATTTGCATAGTTTCCGTTTTCTTCTTTATACCTTTCAGTAGTTTCCTTTTTCTTTTTTTATAATTAAGCATACATTATTTTCATGCTCATAAAAAAGAAATAGTTGCTATAGAAAATTTGAAAATCACCTACGATGCATTGAATATTTACCATATATCACGCCTTGAAAAAAGAAGTTTTCTATATCTTTATCCACACACAAAAATTGGTAACTTTGGGGATATTCTCATTTGATAAATTGGGAAGCCGAGGATCAGAGAGGGAAAGAGCCTTGCCTAAGAATACACAGCTGCCATTCTGATTCCGTGAAGCCGGTGCTCTTCCCACTAACCCCCAGCTGCCTCTTGAGGACGGTCCCTGCCTGCCAGAAGTCCAGTCTCTGCTCTCCTGGTCTCCTGCCCCCCGCCACTCTGGTCATTCCCCTGTGCCCCGAGAGACGGTTACATAATGGCGTTGGTGGAAATGCACTCTTTCCCTCACATCACAGGTGAGACTGGGAAACGGCCGCTCAATATTTTCTCCTAATGAGCCTTCCCATCTTCTTGCCTGTTCAGGATGGAAACAAGCTCTCTGCTCCTGTCGTCTTCATATTTATCAGCTCTGTTTACCGGCAGAGTGGAAGAGGGAACGGGCATCGTATACATAAATATTATAAAATCCACAGAGGGCTGGCAAGCCTGAGTTCTTAATCCTGGCTCCATCACTAACAATTTGCAACCCGAAGCCACTCTCTCTGTGTCTCCAAAGTAAATAAAGGATACCGCATTTAAGAAAATCAATTGGTGTTCCAAAGGAAAAAATGTGTGTGGGGGGGAAGGGCAACTCTAAGTTGCGCTAAAAACGCATTTCCCCAATTTTTGCTAATGCTGGAGCTGGCCCGAGCCCCGTCCCTCCGCGCCCGCATCAGCTCTCGGCGGAGTACGGTGCCGGCCTCCTCCTTCACCTACATCCACTTCCTCGCCCACTCCTCCAGTTCTCCCAGGCTGACCGTTTTAGAGCAGAAAACGAGGTGAGTCACTTCTGTTAAAACCCTTTAATGGCTCCTGATTTCCTTCTGAGTCTAACTCCTCTGCTCTGGGTGAAAAAAAACCCCTCTGTGTCCTTAGTTCATCCTTGTCTCCAACCAACCTCTCACCAGTCAGTGACCCCTCTTTCCCAAACTCCACACTACACAGTTCCCAAGAGGCCCCAGTTCCATGCCCCAGGGCCTTTGCATGACCTGACCTTTGGAACATCCTTCCACTGCTAGTATCAGGTATTTATTTACCTGCCGTGCCCCTCACTGCCAGACCTGGAGCTCCTCCAGGGCACAGCCTCAGTCATCCCTGATATGCTACAGGCCCTGCACAGAGACAGACGCAGGATTCTTTCTATAGCTTCAGGATGGGCAAAAATCCTCCAGCAGATGTGGCTTAGCATAATTTTTGGTCCCCATCCTGGGATCAATTGAATCTGTGTTTACTGTCAGCCAGGTGGGCTGGGAAATGTTTAATTTTCAATATCCCATATTTTAAGAATGCAACAGCTTGCCGGGTATAGTGGGGCATGATTGTAATCCCAGTATTCGGGAGGCTGAGGCAGGAGGATCACAGATTTGAGGCCAGCCAGCCTCAGCCACATAGCAAGACTCTCAGCAACCTAGCAAGACTTTGTTTCAATACAAAAAATAAAACAGGCTGGGGGTGAAGCTTGGAGGCAGAACGCCCCTGGGTTCAATCCCCAGTATCACAAAAACAAGCAAAAAACAAAACCCCCAAAATCAGCACCAAAGGGGCGCATTTAATTCAGAGACGCGGCACGTTGCCTCCTGCCCGGAGTCTCCTTGCAGAAGACACCCCACCACCCCCTTCCCGGCCACAGAGAGTGACAGGGACGGTCCCCAGCATCCCCACCCAAGGGCCCAGCTCATCCCGCTGAGTTCTGGTGCTGGCCACTGGGGGGCACCGAGGGACCAGTTGTGCCTCAAGGGTGCCAATTCCTCCGACCTCTTCAATGTCACCTTCGTGGTGAGGTCTTTGCTGACCAAAGGCTCCTGTCCCCGCGTGCCCTCTGCTCTCCCTGCTCGATTGCCACCTGACAGGCTGTATCGCTAACCCCACTAGAAATTAGCTCCCGAGGGCACAGATCCTTGTGTCACTGACAAGTCCCCAGCACCCAGACCAGGGACGGGCACACAGTAGGTGCTCAGCAAATGCCTCGTTCCACTATTCACTCAGCATCTGCATTCATTCACGAATAGAGCCTGCAGACGTGGCGCACACTTTGTCAACGTCTGCTCATTGAGAACGGGGTCTCAGCAAACAAAGTGATTAATAGCCACTCACGAGGCTTCCAAAATAGTGCTGGCAGTGACAAGGCTAGAAAAGCCATGATGTCTGTCCCCCTGGATTCCTGCTGCTGTGGAATAAAACCCAAATCCCTCCCGCGTGGCCCCTGCGGCCCCACTTCCCTCTGGTTTCCCAGGACACCTCAGGCTCTGTCTTCATTGGCTTTAAGCCCCTGGAAGCTGTGTGCACCTCAGGACCTTTGCATGTCTGTCCTTGCTACCTGTGGTCCTTCCCCCAGAGGGTCACATGGCCGCCAGACCTCTTCTCAGACTCCCTCCTGCCCATCGAACCCCGTTCCCCACCAATCACTGCTGACCTCAGCTCCATTTTAATGTTGGATCGGCCTGAATCATTTATTTGCTCGCAGAACCAGTTTACTGGGGAGTCTCAACTCGGTGGGCTCCACACTGAACCATATTGCTCGTTCTAACCGCCACGTCCCATCCTGCTCTGTGAATCCCCGTCCGGCTGAGCTCTCCCGACAGGCCGCCCAGGGCACTACACTCAGACCAAGCCCCTTCCAAGCCGAGTGACCTCTTTCTCTGTTTCTCTCCGGGGACCTTGGATGAGCCACAGCTTCCCTCACAGGCCTGCGCTGGGTCCCGTTCTATCAGCTGCAATCTCTGCTGGACTTGGGGTGTTCAGTTGTTTTGGGGCTGAGCCCCCTCCATGCTTGGGCCTCCTCAGGAGGCGACAGCTGTCTTCCTCTTTAGCTTGCTGGAGGACCGGGCCCCTGCCTGTTGCAGGTGGGAAGCGGCTCTGTCCAGCACGTGGGTCCTCTTCGGGGCCTCTGTGGGGCCCTCCCTGCTGCTGGTGCGGGCTTCCCCCACGCCCTGCACCGAATCCGCGGGAGAAGCAGGCGCAAGGGCAGGAACACGCGGTCTCCTGCAAGGACGCCCTCGCCCGGGCCTGCATTTGGCACTGGGCTCCTCCGCTCGGCCAACACCGGGGAGCACCGTGCCAGCCTCTTCTTGGCAGTGTGCTCAGCCGCAGGAGGATTCTCTGGGGGCCTCCTGCACTGGTTCTGGGGACAGGGGAAGGTGGGGCAAGGAGGGGCACCCGTTACCCACACTGTGACCACTCCCATCTTTTTCTATGGGCGGGGGAGGGGCTCACGGCAGCCACGGGAACGGGGCTGGCTCTGGCGTTCAGGAACCTTTAGGAAACACCAGATCTCCTTGTCCAGTGCTGCGGGCCCTTGAACCCAATTCTGGGGTAATGGGAAACGCTCCCCCGGGTTCCCTTGGTTGTGTGTTGAGGGCCTTCCGCACGGGACACGAGGCCAGCCTGGCGTTGCTAGTGCCCAGGAAAACGCCTCGTGCTCCAGTGGCCCTCAGCAGCGACCTTCTGCAGGAGTGACGCAACGGCAACTGTCGTGGCCAGAGCACGTGCCTGTTGCAGAGTGACAGGAAGGGGAAGAGGACGCGGGGGCCTGAGGTGGGCTGCGCACGGTTACTGCGCTGCACGGTGACCTTGGGTGGCAGCCTGACCCTCACCCTCTGCAGATGGCAAGATGGCAGGCCTTCCACCGCTCTTGCCACACTCAGGAGGAGGTGGAAGAGGAGCCAAGAGCCGGGCTCTGGCGCCCACAGTCCTGGCCCTGCCCCCCCCCCAGCCACGCGTAACCCTCTCGCCGCAGCTCATTTGCAAAGGTGGGATGTTAACAGATTGTCCGCTGTGAGGGCTAAATCAGCTAATATATGTAATGCACTTAGCTCGTGTGGAGCCACGCGGGCCATAAACGGTAAGCAGGGTGACTTTCACATCACCGTTATCATTGGACCACGCCCAAGCCTGCGCACCCCCAGGCCGGTGCTCTCGGCACAACGCCCCTCCTTTAAGGCAGAGGCCTGGGGCTGATGGGAGGGTGCTGAAGCCTTCTGGGGCATTGGACTGAAGCGAGCCAGGGTCCCTGGGGAGGGCGACAGCCGTGGAAGCCTCAGGTATCAGTCCTCAGCCCACAGCCGCGAGGCACGTCTGTGGGCCTCTCATCAGGGCATGAGACAGGCAAGTGGGGGTTTTAGAAAGATGGGCCTGGCAGCAGAGACGGCATGGAAAACTGTCCAGCTCGGTGCAGAGCGAGCACTGCTGTCCGGTTTACTGAGCCCGGCTCCCTGGGCTCTGGGTCCTTCACGGAGAATGAGGCAGCAGGGCAAGCTTGCAGAGAGCACTGCTTTGCAGGGACAGCGGAGGCCTCCAGGGAGTGTTGGCATCAGGAGAACCAGAAGGCCAGGACAGGGAGAGGCCCCGGCCCCATTCCAGCCACGAGAGTCCCAGGCCACCCAGCTCCACGCGGGGGCCCAACTGCAGCAAGCGCCAGCAAAGGCGGGCCCAGGCTGCTTCTAGACCCGCTGTAGGGTTTGCTTTCTCGGTGAAAGGTCCTTCAGGGAGCCTCTCCCACTCAGCCATGCAGGGTGGGCAGGAACCCCCCAACTCCAATAACATGACCATTCACCCCGATGGGGCCCAGTGGGGCTCCCCGGTGACCAGCCACGCTGCGGCTGCCAAAGTGCAAAATGGAAGCAGGGCCGCCCTGGCCAAGAACGGAGAGAGCTGCTGCTTCTACATTCTTTCCTAATTTTATTTAAAGCTGTCATGGTCTATTGGAAGCACAGGCAATTCCGTCATCCCTCCGCTGCCGGGTGCACAGCAGCACCGCACCGTCCTGTGGCCAAGCTGGGCCCTCACACCAGCGCGTGGAACGCGTCCACCTTCTCCCGGTACAGGTGGTGGAACTGCTTGGCCAGACAGTGGAAGGGGGCCTCATAGTTCTCCATCTCCTTCTGCAGAGACAGTTAAAGATGGCTGTGTTATTTTTGCAGCCGGCACACGCTGAGGCTCCCCTCCCGTCCCGGACTACCCACGTTCTGCCTCATTTCGGCTCTGCACGGCTTTTTGGGGGGCAGCTATTTCCAGGATGCCAACTTCATAAGAAGGGAACTGAGACACGGAGATTAAGGGAACTCGCTGATGAACACATACCACAAGAATGGTAGAGCAGGGGTCCAGACACAGCCGGTCCTTTCGGCCTCTCTGGCTGTACATGTGACAGGATGTTAAGATGAGGCCCTTTCTTGCTTAGTTTTTACAGATGCTCCCAAGGGCAAAGCAAGACAGCAGATGGAGCCCCAAGCTACACAGGAAGGGCCAGGTAGATGGGGAGCCGACGGGGTGGGGCTGAAGGGACCGAGGAGGAGGGAACTTCTTCAAGAACAGAGTCAGAGCCCGGTGTGGTGGTGCACGCCCGTAATCCCAATACTTGGGAGGCTGAGACAGGAGGATCGCAGGTTCGAAGTCAGCCTCAGCAACTTAGTGAGGCCCTCAGCAACTTAGTGAGACCCCGTTTCAAACAATAAAATAGTGCTGGGGTTGTAGCTTGGAGGTAGAACGCCCCTGGGTTCAATCCTCAGTAACACACACACACACACACACACACACACACACACCAGGATCAGAGCCATGGCGTTTCCCGGGGGAGGGACACCTCTCCCTGACCTTCAGTCAGTGGGAGGGTTTCAAGAGAGCCAGGGCCCAGGACACCCAGGCTGGACCCCAGCCTGGGGAAGGAGTTCTATGGCTCAGCTGGGAGAGGGCGGCCAGTGGGACAGCCCACACCTCCTCCTCTAGCAAGTGACAGAGCTGTGGCAGGTCCAGTGGAGCCAAACCGAGCCAGCCTGGAGCATTCTTATTTTTGTTTTTTTGCGGTACCGGGGATTGAACGCAGGGGCGTTCTACCTCCGCGCTACACCCCCGGCCCTATTTTTTATACTTTATTTTGAAACCGGGTCTCACGAAGTTGTGGAGGGCCTCACAGAGAGAGAGAGAGAGAGAGAGAGAGAGAGAGAGAGAGAGAGAGAGAGAAACAGGGAGAGAGAGACAGCGCGAGAGAAATCTGAGGCTGGCTGTGAAACCCGGATCCTCTGGTCTCCGCCTCCCAAAGTACTGGGATTACAAGCGTGCGCCACCACGCCCGGCTCAGCCTGGAGCATTCTCAAAGGGACTCTGCTGGGCCCTCCGGAAGGGGGATGGCCGCCAACAAGAACGGACATCTCCACTGAGGGGGCAGGGAGGGCATCTCTGAAGCACCCGTACAGCACAAGCCCCACACCCCCGCAGGTGCAAGGGGGGCCACAGGGAACCCCAGCACACGCAGCGCCGCTGGCTCCTGCCGGCCCCTCCCCTGCAGCGCGTCAGAAGTGCAACTTCCCGCCAAGTGCGGAGTTCCCACCCTCACCCAGGCCTGGGCACTCTAACAGTTGAGATAATGAGTATTTTCCCGATGAAAGGGTCCAAAGGACGTTTTGATGGTCTGAGAGGGATCAGAAAAGTTAAAGAACTTGCCCTAAGGGGTGAGAAATAATGGGCTCTCCAGGGTGCACAAATGACAGGGCACCTTCTCGACTTTGTGGCCGCTGTTCCCTGGCTCTGTGTGTGCCTGTGTATTTTTAATTTTAAAGAAACAAGTTGGCAGAAGAAAGAACCCGCTATACTCCAGACAGCAGCTAAAGCTACAAACGTACAAGAACCTATTTCGAAGAGATCCTTGGCAGCTGACAAAAGCGCAGCCCTCATGAGAGGCAGTGAAGGATCCCGATGAAAAGGGACAAGTCGCAACGTGAAGAGTCACACGAGCCGCCGCGCACGGTGGCTGCATTGCACATGAGAAGATGGGGGGGGTCAGGGGGTGGAGCGGCCCAGCTGGCTGGTGTAAGCCCAGCCGCACCCAGATCCCCCATCTGAGAAGGTGGCCTTTCCCCAGCGCCAGCCAGGACGCAAGAAGTGTGCAAAAGAAACCAGGTTCGTGGAGAATCTTACCTGGGCTTTCCAGCAAGGGAAAGCCCGAGCTAGGGAAACGGTTGGTCAAGAGAGAAGCAGGCGGCGCGGTTAAGAGCGTGCCGAGGAGGGGTGGGCAGTCTGCGGCCCACACGAGTCCCTGTACTGAGCTCACTACTGCCAAGGACCCGCAAGCTGTCACCTCCAGAGGGACATAAAGAGAAAGGACGCAGTTAGACCTCTGGTTGTGCCCAGCATCACATCCCAGGCAACGTCAATGTCAACCAGTAGAATATTCCATCTGCTTCAAGTATAGTTAAGTACTGAATGGAAAGAATTTGAGGCCAGCATGGCCGTGCACGAGGATTTCTAAATGACTCTGAAAGCTCTCCAAAGCGTGATCCTGGGAGGACCCCGCCTAACAAGCAAGGAACCCGATGCCGGCGAGCCTCAGCAGACACCAGGAGTGCTCCTGAAATAGATGGAAACTGAACCATTTTCCAAATGTGTTGAGAGGATTGCTGGTGACAGGAATTCTTTTGTCAAGTGACTAATCATAATCTCGCTTCCACAGTTTGGACACGGATAGAGTAGGTCTGTACAGAGCGAAGCACCCTCAGAGTAGGCTCAGACTAGGCCTCAAGCTTGCTTAGAAGTCTGTCCCCGAGAAGGCCCGAGCTTTCCAGCTGGTTCTAGTCCTCCTTAGCTGTGCAACCAGGGGATGCTACACCACCTCTCTGAGTCTGTTGGTCAGCTACGCAGCAGGGATAGGAGCAGCTGCCTCGCAGGGGTCTATCTATAAAGCTTACGTGAATGATGTGTGCAAAATGCCTAGCACACAGTAGGCTCTCAACAAATGTTGGTTCCTGCCTCCCTGCTGCCCGGGAGGGCACCATCCCTGTGGGTTGTGCTTGTTTACATTTACTGTTGTTTTACAGTGATGCACACTGTTTAGTTTTTAAAAATTTTAACTTCTGTTCAAAGAAATCGCTTTGGTTTGGGCCCCCAAATTTCAAACATCGAGGGGTGTCAGGAAGTCAAGGGGCCCTGCAGGTGTCTCTTCTGGGCCGGCCAGTCGGTTGCTGCTGCTTTTGGGAAGGAGAGAGGAGACGGGTTTGGCGTCAAGACTTGGCTGCGTCTCAAACAGCATTTGGTTATATTTCCTTTTTAATTACAGCTTTCTTAACCGAGCTGCCAGCGGAGCTTCTGTTAGCGTCAACTCAGGGGGGACTAGTTAACTTGCAGAGTTAATACCAAACGCCGCACCGCAGCCTCCTCCAGCATAATTTACACCCACCCACTCCAACACCTGAAGGAGCCTGAGCACGCAGCCTGCGGCCTTCCGCGGCTGATGTGTTGGTGGGCTTTCATTTTTGAGTTCTGGGATCTATTGGATGTTGGGGTGAGGGACAATTTCAGAAGTGGGAATGGCAGGAGAGGGACTGGGAGGGGTCGCGTGCTGGGGTCGCATGGCTCACCGCTTGGCGCCAAGGTGTGCTGTGTGAAGATGAGGGACCCCTGCACAGCACAGGCTCTCTAATTTGAACTTCATTAATTTAGCATTTGTGATAATTGGGCCAGAGGCAAGGGTGACATTTATCTCTGTAGAAGCTACAAATATAAGGATCTGGTAAGTAATAACAGTAAAAGCAAGTTACTTGGGGGGACATTTATACTTTAAAAAAAGCTAACATTTATTGTTTACTATGCACTAGACTTCGGGCTATGTTTTATATTCACCATCTTAATTCTCGCACTTAATTCTCAACAAGGGACACATTTTACTACGCCCATTTGACAGCGAGAACCCGAGGCACCCATGGTTTAAGTAACATGCCCCGGGGCCGCAGCTCCTCACCCCTGGAGGTTGGGGCACTGCATTTAACGCAACACCTTCCTCAGGGAAGCAGGACACTTTGGGGACTTAACTTAAGAAGTTCCCGTCCACGCAATGACTGGACGGTAGCACTGGCTGTCTCGTACACGCCACAATGACAGCGCCTATAGCTGAAGTAGCAGGATGTGTACCAGCCAACCACTCTTTTGCGGGGCCAAAGAATCAGGTCTAGGGGTCCCAAAGCAAGGTCTCAGGTACGACTCTGGGCTGTGCCAGGCCTGGCACGAGGAGGGCCACCACTGGCAGTGAGGTGGGTGTTTCTGGGCCACCCCTGCTTTGCAGGGTAAAGCTGCTGCTGCAGCCAGCGTCACATGGCTGCCCCTGGCTATGGGGAGGCTGGGACTTCAAAATTTCCAAACATAGGAAGAGGGTTGGATGGCGCTGGGTGGCCCGATCATGGTATGTGTATATCAATGATGCCGGTGACAATCTTGGTTCTCCAACTTTGTGAGGACCCTGCTGACTTTACTGGAGGGCACTGTGCGACCTGGAGCCTCCTGGGGCTGTAGTAAGGACGACACAGAGGCACCAGTGGGAAGGAGAAGCATGATCCTGGCCCTGACCCAACCCCTTACTGGTCGAGGGCCGGTGGGCAAGCAAGTCACCTTACCTCAACACCCGACCGGGAATTCGGGGCCAACTCCTGGCACACAGGACTGACTGCGAGGGTCTAAGGATGCGATGACCAGGGACGCCATGCCCGTGAGCTCATGCAAACGTCAAGGCCCAGGGTAACTGAACCCAGTCTACTGGTGACCTTACTAATGGAGACGCAGCCTCTCCCGGGGCGGGCTGGTGGGTCTGCTTTACAATGCACCAGCAACTCCAGCTCTACCGAAAAAAGATCTTGGGCTGAGACTGTAAACATCAGCTCCAAATTAGACTCTGCATATGGCGGGGCAGCCACTCGATGCACACGAGCGCGTGTGAGCACCGCTTCCGCGGAGGCAGCTCCAGGCCTGGCGGCGCAGCAGGAGAGCTACTCACCACGGAGGTTTCGAAACATTCCAGGCCTTGGCTCAGCGCCCATGCCCGGGCCTGCGCCGCGTCCACCGCTCGTCTGCCAGCCAGGTCTGTCTTGTTTCCCACTAACACACCTACTCAAAAGAAGCAACCAGAACATCGCGTTTAGCTGCGGTAGGGTGCAAGGTCACTGTGGAGATAGAGTTGGCACACTTTTTTTGTGTGTGTGGTGCTGGGGATTGAACCCAGGGCCATTCTACTTCTGAGCTACACCCCCTGCCTTATCTTAGTTTTTATTTTGAAACAGGATCTCACTAAGTTGCAGAGCCTATGATCTTCCTGTCTCAGCCTCCCAAGTACTGGGATTACAAGCATGTGCCACCACACCTGGCTGGCATACTGTTTTTGAGGGTCACTGTCACATGAGGGGAGACACCTGACTCGAGGTGGCGAGCACTGACAGGAAGGCTGGGGTCTCTCGTGCCGACCCCAAGAGAAAAGGTGGGCTTTGCTTTTGACACACGGCTCAGCCATTTATCTGGTCTTCATGTATATCGGTATCCCTCATCTCTTTAAGGCTGCAAGCGTCGTGACAGTGAGGGCCAAATTTATGTGAGCATTTGTGATAATTCCTAGTGCATGGAGCAAACTTTAAAAATGGTCATTAATACTAATCCTGGGACTGGGCTCGGAGTCAGGGACTCAGAGGTAATTTAGCTCTGTTCCCAGCTGCAGCTAATTTCTGAGCCTGTCTCTGGAGATCGCTTTCCCTGGTCTATAATGAGGAGAATTTGTTGATCTCACATAGGGATGAAAAATAAACTGATTTAAAGCATTCAGAAGTGACAAGGGGCCTTGAATATAACTTGTGCCCCACATAGAGAAAATGAGGGCTTCTTCCCTGGGGTTAGCTTGCTGAAATATCAATTCCTATGACAGCACCTTCCCCCTCTGATCTTGAGTGTCACAACTCTGCCAGGTGTGTGGCAGCATGGCTTCCAGGAGGACGAGGCAGAGCTGGCGCACAGTCCAGGCTGTCAGAGTCTGAGCCCCAGGTGCCCCGCTTTGTGCCCAGTGACCTCTGCAATGACCTTGTGCTCCTACATTGAAGGACAGAGGCACTGCTGGGAAAAATAATGTCTGTGGCTCCTACCTGGGAGGAAGGTGCCCGGCGCCTGTGACCGAGCCTTCTCCAGCCACTTGCTGCAGTTGTTGAACGACTGCTCACTGGTCACATCATAGACGAGACATAGGACGTTGGGATTCTCCCACTGCACAAGAGGGACAGCATGTGTACATGTCAGGAGCGTGCAAGTGACTCATAGGCTGGGGCCGAGCTGGCTTTCAGGTAAGGGATGTGAGGGCGGAGGGACGTGAAAACCTACAGGAAGGCTGAGTCAGAAGACAGAGCCACACCCACAGAAGGACACTGATTCAGCCACAGGAAAAACTGGAGGCCATGCTCAGCGGCCAGGCAGGGCTGGGAGGGGGCAGAGGAGGAGAGCTCACATCTGGGCCAGGCCCTTGGCTGGGGATTCCTATGCATCACTGTGAAACCTCCCAACCTTGCAAGATTGGTCTGGATAGTCCTAGTTTGTAGCTGAAGACCCAGGTTCAGAGAGGGAACCGACTTGCCCAACCAACGTGCTTCAGAAGCGGTCGCGCTGGGGTGGGAATGAGGCTTTTCCCTTCCCAGAAACCTGCCCCTGGTGCCACAGATTCATTCTTCTCTCCTTGTCGAGAGCCCACTACCACGCAGGCTGAGATGCTCTTCCGCTCTGCAGGCCCGAGTGCGTCCCTTCGCTGGCCAGTCCTCGGGAGCCTGTCTGTGCATCTTCATAAGGGCTGGCTTTTCAAAATGCAGAGAACGTTTCCTGCTCCTCCTGCAGTGCTGGCATTAGCTCTAACGCATGCCACAACTGGACAGGGCTCCGTGTCCCAATTAAGAGTCAGGGCTACACTCTCAAGGGCTGGCGGCTTCAGGGGCTACTCAGAGTCCTGGGGTGTCCTGCTGCTGGGATGCGGGATGGCCCTGGTGCACAGTCTCTGGGTACCCCCATCCTGCACAATTATTTCTGGGGTGTCTGTAACCTCCCAAGGCATGGGAGCAAATCCTTTTTCCTCCAGTTGTCCTTGGAAAGCCAGCCCAGGGGTGGCTCTGGAGGGCCACTCCCCACCCTGCAAGCCTTCGTTGGCTCCTGGAGGCGTCCAAGGTGGGAGGAGCTTGAAGCCAACCAATGACCAGCGGTCCTCGCTCTAGACAAACTCATGAACTCGCTCTAGAATCATGCTGACCTCCGCTATGGGCATGAAGGAGACACCGCAGTGTGGTTTTAATTCAAGAAACCTTCCTCCAGGTCCAGGTCTCAGTGAGGGGACCCCAGATAAGCCTGGGATCAAGTTGAAGTGAGATGGGGGTGAGCCTGGAGTCAGGGCCAGCCAGAGGGAGGTGTGAACGGGGAACGCATGTGACCTCGACTTGCCATAGACATCTTCCCTTCTGCCAGGCACGGCAGCACCCAGCACCAGGCCGCACGCATCGTAGGTGCTTGGAAAACACCATGAATTGATGCATGAAGCCGGGTGCAATTACCATCATCAGCTCCATTTCTATTAGTCAACAAGAAATGAGGAAGAACACTGTTACATTAAAACGTTCTGTTCTTAGCCAGGTGTGGTGGCGCACGCTTGTAATCCCAGTACTTGGGAGGCAGAGACCGGAGGATCCGGGTTCGCGGCCAGCCTCAGCTACTTAGTGAGGCCCTCCGCAACTTCGTGAGACCCGGTTTCAAAATAAAGTATAAAAAAATAGGGCTGGGGGTGAAGCTCGGAGGTAGAATGCCCCTGGGTTCAATCCCCGGTACCTCAAAAAAACAACAAAAAAACCAAAAACGCTCTGTTCTTGGAAAGGCAGGGGGCGCTGGAGAACCTTCTAATGAGCTCCCTGGCCGGGTCAGGGAACCTGTCCCCAAGGAAGAGGCAGCGAGCTGGATCTGGGGAGAATGGCCGGGTGGCAGTGGACAGGGGTGTGGTGAGCCCTGGGCAGCAGCGGGGACACATCCCAGAGCAAACCCCGGCGGGCAACCAGCCCAGGGCGCAGGCAGCCAGGTGAGCCTCCTCCTGGCCCTGGGTCACTCCCTACAGGTGACAGGAATAGCTGGAACAGCCCTGGAGGCTGAGAGGGAATACTGAAAGCACCCTATCAGGTGGGGCTCTGGAAGGAGGAGGCCCTGGACAGAGGTCCACACCGCTTCTAGAACATGTGGCACCTGGCCATCCTGGAGCCGGGCTAGGGGGCATCATGGGCTGGGGGAAACTCCCCTTAAAGAATGTTGCCATGGCAGCTTCTCTTGATGGCCACAGTGCAGGGCCACCTGTGGGGCATCGTAAGGGGCAAGCTCATGGGGTGGAGGTGGTCAGAAAGAAGAGCGCGTGCTACTCACCAATTTATCCAGCATTTCAGAAAACAGCTCCTTGCCGGCCGAGTCGAAGATGAAGAGTTCCTGGAATCAGAAAGCATGTCCCAGAAAAGTGTACATGTGGGAGAACTGCTGGCCAGACGTCCCCGCCATCACTCAGCTTGCCGTGGACGTGGTTTCGTGGCAAGATCCATGTACCACGTGCACACACATCTTCCTACATGCTTCATCTGTCCCCGGGCACAGGAGAGGGGACAGAGAGAAGGGACTCCAGAGTCCCCGTGAGGCAGCGCCATGATTCCCACCCCACCCGGTGTGATCTGCACTGATCTCACCTCTCCTAACCCCGAGCGCAAAAATACCAGGAACAGGCTGACTTCCCACCTGGCGGAACAGCATGCTAAACAGGCTGACGGGTGCTCTGGTTTCCAAAAGGTCATTTTGCACTTTGTTAACCAAATTGATTTTCAAATCCTAAAACAATTCTTTTCAAAGGAGGTCACTGAGCAGGCCCGGGGAAGGCACTTAAAGTAGGGCAGCCTCTTGTTCTGGGATGGCTGAGGTGTGAACTGGACTGAGAGCCCACATGCCCCTTCCTACCTGCCCCAGCCTCACCCAGCCCCGGTGGGAGCCCCTCCCCGCGCTGCTGCCTCTAGTAAGCTTCCCCTCAGTCCCCCTCGGGGCCCCTCCAGACACGGACAGCCCTGGCTGGCTTCTGACCCCCGGTACCTGCTGTGGGGATGTCAGCACCACAGGAGCTCTGCAGCTCGGCTACCCGTTCTCACCCCATCAGGCTGCTTATCATTTCTCTCCTTTTTTATTCTGTTCATGGACCTCTTTAAGAATCTGGTGAAAAGCCGGGCGTGGTGGTGCACGCTTGTAATCCCAATACTTTGGGAGGCGGAGACCAGAGGATCCGGGTTCGCGGCCAGCCTCGGCTCTCTCTCTCTCTCTCTCTCCCTGTCTCTCTCTCTCTCTCTCTCTCTCTCTCTCTCTCTCTCTCTCCTTAGTGAGGCCCTCCGCAACTTCGTGAGACCCGGTTTCAAAATAAAGTATAAAAAAAACAGGACCGGGGGTGTAGCGCGGAGGTAGAACGCCCCTGGGTTCCATCCCCAGTACCGCAAAAAAAATAAATAAATAAATAAAAAGAAATCTGGTGAAAGCTACAAACCCTCTAGCCAGGATAGGACACACAAACATGACATCTTGCAATGCAATTTCAGGAGCTCTGGGATTTTGGTAGCGGGACCCAGAGAAGAACCTTGTGGAGAACCAGTTCTCTCAGCGAGGCCCACGTCCCAGTGCTCCTCCACCCCCTCAGCCCGCTGCTGACGGCCTCTGTGCTCCCTGAGCCTGTTCCCAATGATCAGATGAACCTAGGCCCGTCCTTGCACCCCCAGGGAGAGACCCTGGCCCACCGGAGCAGCCTGAGTTTCTGCGGGTAAAGGGCACCACTCACCACACTGTCGCCGGTGTCGGGAACTGGCACCGTCTTCACCACCAAATCCACTCCTGTAGTCTGGGAGGGCACCAAGAATGCGGGTATCAGGGGCCCGAGGGGGCGACGCTGGAGGGCACGAGGGGACCCCAGCTCCCTGGAGGATATCCCCGGCCTAAGCGCGCTCTGGTGAGAAGGGCCACAGACCGCAGGGATCAGAGCCCCTGCTGGTCACCTCCCCTCCCTGCCCACGAGCGAGATGCTGCTCGTGCTGGCCCTACTGTGCGCTGGCCAGTCTGCTCTGCAGGTGGCCCCTCGCCTGTGGTGGGGACCCTATCTCTGTGGGTCCGTCGGGGTGGCCTCTCGGGGCTTCTGGCAGGAGCTCTGCAAAGTGACTCCCTCAGGGTTAATGGTCACTTCTCTCTAAGCCGTGTCCAGGCCTAGACCCCCAGCTCACCAGGGTGTAGTTCTTCTGGAAGTGGGCCCCATCGCTGCGGAAGATCTGTGCCAGCGAGGTCTTGCCCACGGTGGGGTCTCCTGAGGTCAGAGCAGAACAAAGACACCGCTTCAGTGCTCCTGGACTTGGGAGCCTCCTGTTCCAGAACGCTCGCGTTCCAGAACGCTCGCGCAGAAGCCTGAGTTTTCCGAGGAAATGTCCTTGGCTCTCACGGGAGCGTGAGGCCGCAGGTAGGGCAACCGGCCCACGAGACCCATCTTCAAAACTCACAACGGCCACACCACCTTTCTACACAGCTAATAATCCTTTCTTCAAGAACAACCCAGAAGGTGACATAGGTTACGGAGGGCTCTGGAGTCCTGACCCAGAAGTGACACTCTTCCAGTGAGACACGCCCACAGGGAAAGCCTGTCACTTTCCCCCTGGAATCTACTTGACAGTCTTGACAGGAAGGAGGAGTGAGCGGGCAGACTCGGAGCCTCACCTGGCTGAGCCGACCTGAGGTCGGGGCACACACGTGAACACTTGTCTGAATTTACGGAAAACACAAGGCCAGATGCTATATCCCCCTCCTGAAACCTACTTCCGGGGACATATTCCATCCCTCCCCCGCGAGCCCATGTGTCCTGGGGCCTCTCCCCCAATTCTCACTGCAACCCACCCCTTCCTCCACGCTCATGTTACACCGTACTGGGCTTATCTCCGCCACTTTCCCGGGTGAGTCAACAGCCCCAGAAACTGGCGGTTTATATCGCTGCTTTCAGTCTGAGACCTGAACCTTTCACAGGACTGCAGGGAGCAATTTAATCTGGAGGTCCGTCCGCGCTGTCAAGGGTGCTGGGAGCTCTCCGTGCACATCTTTAATTCCCCTGTGCCCTCCTGCCTTTCTGCCGATGGCCCCGCTCGCCCTCCTTTGACGCCAGTCGTTTTTATTTGCAGTATCTTTTCCACCTTGCCCGTCTTAACATCGATTCTCACTCCGTCACCCACCCCGCCTCAGCACACCTGTTTTCTGCTTTCTCACCCTCTTGATCCTTAGCAAAATCACCCCTGCGCTCCACGTCCCTCTGACTTGCGTCTCTGGAACAATCTCTGCACCTTCGCGCCCCGTTCTGCAGCCACTTCCACACTTCTCTTCGCTTGGCTTCTCGACAGTCTGCCGCTCTGCATTTTTCAGTTTTGACTCTTCCCACCTATAATTTTCTCTTGTGAGACAATTATTTGACAGCTCGTGGCATTTCGCCGCATTGAACTCCTCCAGGTTTGAGCGAGCTTTTCGGGACTTGCATTTCTACCTGCCACCTCTTCTTAGAAGAGAACAGACGCATGCTGCGCTCCCCTCCCAACCCTGCTCACACATCTCATTCATCCCTTCCACACCATCGCCCTAGGTGAGGATCATTAACCCATCTGACAGATGAAGAGACCGAGGCTCAGAGAAGCTGGGTGACCCGCCTAGGATTCCAACACGGTGTTCTCTCCGCAAGGCCCGTTCCTCCCTTGGAGCTCAGAGACCACTTCTGGCCCATTTCAAAACCTGCCCCCACAGGCGCTCATCACTGCAGCCCTCCAAGACACCTGGGCACCATGGCCAGGACTGTCACGGGCACCGCCCAGCCCAGAGCACATCGCTTTCCCCTCTTGAGCCCAGACTGCACTGGCGCCCCCGACTCCAGTTCTGCTCCTGAATCCAGTTGGAAATTGGCTCTTCCTGCTTGTGAAATCCCCCACAGATTGGCTCTGGTTAATTTCATAAATCTCTCCCCTAACTGTCAATCAGTCACCAACACGTACAGAAAGCCTCCTGTGTGGGCTACGAGGAGGGATTGGCACACGGAGGGAAAGAAGCGATAAACACATTGCGGAGCAACAAGCCGACAAGTGCAAACGCAAACAGCACAAGCTGCGAAGCCAGCGGAGGAGAGAGGCGGTGGCGGGCAGGCGCAGCCGGGAGGGCTCCGCTGGACAGACAGGACTGCCTGCAGAGTCTCACGGCTGCCAAGTCCCCTGGCCTTTTCTCAACTCTCACCCTTGATGTCTTGGAAGGGCAAGGCAGCCGGGAGCAGTCCCCTTGTCCCCAGCCTGTCCTGATGGCCTCTGGGACCCCACACGGGCCTGGTTCTCCTGCCACTCTGCCGGCTCCTCTGCCTCCTTCCTTCTACAGTCCCTTGTCTCCTCCGCCTCCCAAATGTGGTCACTCCTGTGGGTCCGTCCCCGGCGCTCTGCTCCTGGCTACTCTGCCTCGGTCACTCTCTTTACTCCGACTCTTGCCTCCCGGGCAGGGTCTCCCTCCCACACTGTGTTTCCAGCAACCTGTGGAGGTCCCCACTGGAATGGCAGGCCTTCATCCCATCTGTCCACAGCCAGGCTCCGGTTCCGCCACCTCCCGCATTCTTTCTGGTCCTTCATCCTCACCCCCCACGCCATGCAGCGGCCCCCCCCCCCAGCCAGCGGCCCCCCTGGCATTCCCGACATCCTGTGCTGTACCTCAGCCTGCAGGAGCTCAGACCTTACACCAAGCCTGCCCTCCAGGGGTTTCCAGGAACCTCTGCCAACCAGGGTCCTGGAGACAGACTGGAGGGCTAGGGCAGGGCGAGGGAGGTGCTCTTCACCCTGGCTGCAGCAGCTAGCTCCCCGCTCTGGTTCTGTAATTTCGTGTGCCCCCACATCGGCCTTATTAGGCCCCCGCACTGGGCATTCTGGGGGTGGCACTCAGCTCCCAGGCCCCTCTTCCCAGCCCTAGGTTCTGATGGCCCCACCCTCTGCCCTCGGTTCGCAACCCTGAGGGATGCTCCTCTCTGCGCTCACTCCCTGCGCGACCTTACTGTCCCCATTGGCCTTTCCAGTCCTCCAGTAGGTTTAATCAACATCCTACATGAAACTCACTGCTGACCAAGGAAATCGTCACCCAGTCTAGTGTCCATTTTCACCTGGACCCTGACTCGTGTCATACTTGGTGCCAGGAGAGGTCTCCAAATACAGACCCATTGGATGGTTGGAATTGGTTTGGACCAGGGCAGCGCTCCTTGCGGTGGGGAACAGGTGCTAGAGGCCTGTGGCACACAGTGGCATGGCCTGCTGGTGACTGAACTCCGAAGGTGCCCGCACCGGCCGGGCAGTGCCGCTCCCCGCAGGCCTGCGCCCAGTTCTGTGGGGTTCTCCTTCAGGCTCTGGCAGCCCCGATCGGCGGCCACCGTGTCCTTTCCACGTGGGTCCTGGCCATGCTTCCTTCTGGCTTTTTCGCGCCTCTCCCATCGAGGAGCCAATCCCATTATTAAAATGTCCCTGTTGAAATGTCGAATGCATTTTGTTTTTTGACTAGGCCTTGGCTGAAATGCTTCCCAAGGAGCCCCTCGCCTTCTCTTGCCTCCTCTCCCCCACCCGAGCACAGCGTCAACAGCCGGGCCGGTACAGAAAAGCGCTCCCATCGGTCCCACAAGACCCAGCCACAGGTTTTTGAGGTGCTGGGGATCAAAGCCAGGGCCTTGAGCACGCGAGGCAAGTCGTCTGCCCCTGACGACACCCCCAGCCCAAAGCCTTCTGCTCTCTACAGTCAACCCCGAAGCCACCTCCCAGCTCCTTCCAACAGCCCCTTACACAACATCTGGGCCCTCCTCCTGGCCTCTTAGTCCCTGAACATCCTCCGAGGCCACCTCTTTCCGTTCCCAGTCCAGAGCCTGCCCGCTTTCCAGGCAAAGCTCAGAGCTCCTTCCTTTACAGCCTCTGAGGTCATCTCTCCCTCCTTGGGTGGATCCATCCTTGTATTCCCATCGCACCACTCACGGTGACTCACACATTAAGTAGATGCTCAATTAATACCTGTTGAGTGAACATATACCTGAGTAAATATCAGGTCCCTTGATGGCTAGTTATGTGAGAGAGAAAACATGGATCCACAAGGGGTGAAAGGGACAAAGCCAGGAAGGGGCACGTGTGTGGGAGGGGCGGCGTGGAGAGGAGGAACCTGGAGGTGGTGCTAAGGTGGGTGGATTCACTGGGCTGAGGTCTTTTGGTCCCTGGCGCCTTCCAAGAGGACATGCCCTTGAGACCCCGAAAGGAGGCCACACTGAGGGCCAGGCTAGAGTTCAGGAGCCCCTGACACAGGCCGTGGCTGGAATCAGGTTAAAAAAAAAAGTGCCTTAGAGAGTTAGGGTAAAGAAGGGAGAAAAGAAGTGAGCCTTCAGGACAGTATAGCTTGGACTAAGAACAAAGCCCTGAGAATCAGATCAGCTGGGTCTGGATTCAGGGCCTGGATCATGCAGCTCTGTCGCTGCTAGCTGTGTGACCCGGGGCAAGCGTCCTCACCTCTCTGGGCCTCATCTGTAAATGAGGACAACAGTGATACCAACCCCATAGGGTGGCTGTGAGGATTCAGTGAGGCCAGTATTGAGGATCCAGCGTAGTGTGGGCACACAGAAAGTGCTCAGGAAGTTAGCTCCGTGATGGAAGCGGAATTAAAATAGAAATCAGAGAAAGAACATTCAGAGACAGGAGCCCACTAAAGAAAAAAAAAAAAACTTCTAACTTTAGAAAATGAAAACAGTCCCACCTTATCCATGAGGAGGCTGAAGCTCAAAGAAACGCTCTGTCCAAGATGACACAGCCAGTAAGAGGAACAGCCAGAATTATTTTTGTTACACAACACTGCCTCCCCTGGTGCTCTGGAAACCAGAGGCTCTCTTGAGAACCATTAATTTCTTTTGCTCCAGTATGATTGTCAGTCATCTTTCTATGTGACCCTTTTATTTTCAAATTAGAAAAGTCATTAAAAATACGATCATCTATTTTCAGTCTGGAAGAGAGGAATAAAAAGGACTCTTTTCCCCCCCTCTTTATAATTTCTCTCCACTTCTCTCCCGAGCTGGTCAAGGAAGTCTGCAAGGTCACAAGGTTCAACAGTAACATGGGTGTAGGGTTTTGAAGTTGGGCAGATCTGGGAGTTGGAGACCTTGTGTAGGAACTTCACTAGGAGTTGGCCCTGGGCAACCCTGCCCCAAGCCTCAGTAAGATCAGGACAATCCAGAACCTACTCCAGTGTGCTCTGGTGAGAGGATTAAATAAAAAATCATGGGCCTGATATGCAGTAAGGACTCAGAGACGTACATATGTGTTCTGTAATTGCCAGTCTATAATCCAAGCAATTGCTTTTTTAAACATGCATCTGTGTGTGTGTGTGTGTGTGTGTGTACGTGCGTGTGCGTGTGCGTGTGTGTGTGTGAGGGGTGTTAGGGTTAGGGTTACGTACTTTTGAGCTACATTGAAACAGGACTCCCTAAGTTGCTGAGAGTCTCACTAAGTTGCTGAGGCTGGCCGTGAACCTGTGATCCTCCCCAGTGCCATGCTCAGCTTAACCATACATTCCGATTCAAGGAAAAGACTACAAATAGGAATGCTGCACATTCAAATTCACTCTACAAGTATTTATTGAGTACTTACTATGTCCCAGGCATTGTTCTGGGCGCTTGGGATGTCAGTCAATGAAACAGACTCCTGACTTTGGGGGCACTCAGTGTTTACATCTTCTGAGAAAGGGCAACACAAAGACATCAAACAGGTGCCTCTGCAAACTGTCACCTGGACATTACTCTCTTCCAACTTCATTATCAGGGGGTGGGGTCAGGAAAATAATTCCTGAGCAAAGACCACCAGAGTCACTGCAGCCTAACTCGGGGACCGCACATGATACAGCGGAAACACGCAGGGTTTACTGAGCCTGGTTTTTTAAAGGAGTCTGCTCCTCCCCAGTGTGGCTCAACCCGGTGCAGGTGGTCTCAGAGTATGACAGGGAGCTACACATGTTCTCTGGAATGCACTCTATCAGTAATGGCAGCAGTCGGCCTTTGGGAGAGAGACAGACAATTTACGTGAACAAAAGCTCCTGAAGAACAATGAAGGCTGTGGACTCCGGAGGCCACTGTATTCAGGGGCAAGTTTTCAGACTCACCTGCCAGGATACATTTGGCGGCCAGCTTCACCATGGCAACCAACCAGTACCACGGGCCAGGGAGGGCAGAGCAGCTGCTAGGGGCGTCGGTGAGTGGGCTCTGCCGCCCCGGGCCGGCAGGAGAGGAGGGCTGATTCCCGAGGCCCGCGGCCGCGGTGGGCACGGGGCGGCGGGGCCTGGACCTCCTCTTCCTGGGCGGGCTGGGGCAGCTGTGGGGCGCAGGGATGGGAGGG
>PVJS01003836.1:0-72968 GCA_004027185.1 Glis glis | reverse complement strand
CCCTATTTTTTATACTTTATTTTGAGACCGGGTCTCACGAAGTTGCGGAGGGCCTCACTAAGTAGAGAGAGAGAGAGAGAGAGGGAGAGAGAGAGAGAGAGAGAGAGAGAGAGAGAGAAAGAGAGAGAGAGAGCGTGCGCACACGCGCAAGCTGAGGCTGGCCGCGAACCCGGATCCTCCGGTCTCCGCCTCCCAAAGTACTGGGATTACAAGCGTGCACCACCACGCCCGGCGTTTATCTTACCTCTTTTTACACTTTTTTTTATTGATGCATTGTAATTGTACATGACAGTCATATTCATAGTGATACATACATACATGTACATAACATTATTCATTCTGTTTCCTTCCCTGTATCTCCCCTTTCCCCTCCCCCAGACCCCTTCAACTACTCTACTGGCTTCTCTCCTAATTTTCATGAGGTCCCCTTTCCTTTGTATTTTCCTTCTAGATTCCACATATGAGAGAAAACATACAACCCTTGATTTTCTGGGTCTGACTCATCTCACTTAGCGTGATGTTCTCTAGTTTCCTCCACTTTCCTCCACATGACATAATGTTGTTCTTTACGGCTGAGTAAAACTCCATTGTATTTTTATACCACATTTTCTTTATTCATTTATCTGTTGGCAGACATCTAGGCTGGTTCCATAACTTGGCTATTGTGAATTGCACTGCTATAAACATGGGTATGCCTGTATCACTATAGTCTTCTAACTTGAATTCTTTTGGAAAGATGCTAAGAGATGGGATAACTGGGTCATATGGTGGTTCCATCCCTAATCTTTTGAGGAATCTCCATACTGATTTCCATAGTGATGGTACTAATTTACAATTCTACCAACAGTGAATAAGAGTTCTATTTCCCTACATCCTCTCCAGCATTTATTATCATTGGTACTCTTGAGGATTTCCATTCTAACTGAAGTGAGATGGAATGTCAGTGTAGTTTGATTTGTATTTTCCTGATTGCTAAGGATATTGAACCTTTTTTTCATATTTTATTGGCTATTTGAATTCTTCTTTGAAGAAATGTTTATTTAGTTTATTTGCCCATATACTGATTGGGATATTTGAGTTTTTGGTGTTGAGTTTTTTGAGTTCTTTATATATTTTTGATATTAGTATCTTGCCTCTTTAAAATATTCTTTTCACCAGAAAAGCTAAATGGATTGAACAAATGAAACAGCAACATGCCAGGAATAAAATTACACATTCAACAGATTGTTTAGCATCATAGAATATCAAAGCTGCCATTATCACATTTAAAATATGTAAATTATTATATCAATCATTGTAAAGCAGAAATACATTGTGGTGAAGTGGCAGATTTATAGGTGACCCATATAAAAAATTGATTGTAACTGACCAGCTTGATCCACAAAACAGGAATTTTATATGGTTTAGCCTGAAAATAATATAAACTTTGTAATTATTTTTAGTATAAATGTAATAATAACATTGTCAACCCCCAATGCAGGCCACATTCCCACTTTAAATAAAAAATGGGATGGGAAAGTATATGCCTTTTTGCACATGGAAAAATACATCCATGAAATGTATAATTCCAGCATCATGCACGTATCCCCTATTGCTGTGGAAACATTTCTCTTTTGGCCTTGCCACCTCTCAGTGAGCTTGGATCCCTCCCCTCCCACTTACATGCTCAGTCTTTCCCTGGGTCTACAACAGCCTGGTCTTGATGTAAGATGTGCTTCTGTTTCTTCAGTGACTTTCAAGCACTCCTTTCTACAGACCCAACTCTATGCTTCACATGCTGAGCTAGGGACTACTGTGCTACTTTCTTCTTACCTGTCCCTCTCCAGTAATCTGGAGCTCTGTCACTAGAGGCCCTGATACTTGTGTACACACTCAGAATCTGTATACCATGGCTCTTGGGTGTTAACCCTTTGGATCCCCTGACATTTTGCTTTGCCTGAGTATTGAGATCACCATTTTTATTTTGGATCTCATGGTGTTCATTGATGTATTGACTGTTGTGTAAATATTCTATTGTGAATGGTGTTTACTGTACTTAAAACAGTGAATGGAAGAATAAATGAAAAAAATCAAATGTTGTTCGAAGCAAGCCCAGGTTAATGGGATCCCAGCATATGAACCTAAAAATATGGAGAGAATTTACCTCAGGGATTCAGGTTATGCAAACATTTGGTTGAGGGAAAGCCCCAATCCTTACCTGCTTGGCCCTAACTGACTCAAGATATTTATTTTTTCCATGAAAAAAATGTAGACCTAGGCAGACTACCTGGAGCAGGAGGTCTGGTCTTCATCCACATGCTAAAGCTGGCTCAGCACTCCCTAGCCACCCTCAGAGCTGGAAGACAAGAGGCAAGATGGGGAAGGCAGCCAGTGTTCTATACTGGACAATTTGACCCAGAAGCTGCATATGGATCACTCCTGCCTACTTCCCAGTGCCCATTGTCAGACGACCATGTTCATGTTCAAGGGAGGATTTTCTAGTGAAAATCCCATGTGCTAAGTTAAAACTCAAGGTTTTATTATTAAAAAAATGAAGAAAGCATCATGGTTATTGCAAGACAATTGGCAGACTCTGACATGTATAGATTTGAATCTGATCCTAAGTGAAAGCAAAGGTTCACTGGTTCATTCCACTGTACTATGCTGTCTATAATCTTATAAGTTATGGGAGATACAAATTATTTTAACAGATGCAATATAATCAGATTTACATTTCAAATCAACTCTTTAGAGAAATTAAAAGAGACGGGGATACACTTGGCAGCAATTGTGAAAGGGCAATAAATGATGATGGCTTATGTTGGTAGTTCTCAATTGGGTTTTTTGAGTGTAAGACCCCTTTGCAGTTTTAAAAATTATTGGAGACCTTAAAGAGTTTTTGTTATGTGGGTTATATCTATTAATCTCTCCCATAATAGAAATGAAAATTGAGAAAAATTTAAAATATAAGAAAACAAAACACATTGTATTAATCATGATAGTGATTATGTAGTCACATGTCACATTGCTCTGGAAAGTTCTGCTTAATATTTGAGAAAGAATGAGAGTAGAATAGACAAATAATATAAAAATATTGTTGTATAAATGATTTTGGCCTTATGAACCCTCTGAAAGGGTCTTGGGAACCCCTAGGAATCTCTGGATAACACTTTGAGAGCTACTGGCTTAGAATTCATTTCAATGGAGATGCAAGGAAGAATAAGGTTAGAGGCCTTAAGGAAGTAGAAATAGCAGGATTTAGTGACTTTATTCAATAAAATATAATTTACAAGCTCTCTTTGACATTAGTTAACTTGTTACTGTTTTGAAGCTAACCTTTAGGGAGCACTGTGTTAAATACTTAATTTCATTCGATCCTTACTTAAACCCTATGATATGGTGCTGTTAAGTTTTTTCACATCCAATATGTCTAATGGACAATGTGCAATTGTGTGTGGTGAACAATGTAATATTTCCTGGCTATCCAGAAGCAGTGTTCTTCTAAGACAAGGAAAGTTTTGAACAAAAGCTTATGGCCATTGCATCAAAAATGATGGCTGTGCCTCCAGGGCAGTCTCCTTCTCCACGAGCCTGTAAGACTTGGCTCTCTGTTGCTTCTTGAGAATTGGCTTCTGTGTTCCTCTTGGTTGTTATTCTGATGCTGTTCCTGCTCTAGTTATTCAACATTGCTCACTGCTCAACTCTTGTCCCATCTGTTTCTCCTGATTCTATCTTTAACCTGGATTCCGGGCTTTTTACTCAGCTAAACTTAGTTTCTCAACACCTTCTCCAACTTTCCTCCTGTTGTTACCACCCCTTCTGGTATGTAAACTGATTTTACTATATTCTGATAGGCAATCTGGTCCAACAACTCTCAGACATTCTAAAATTTCATCTAGTCGTTGTTTGCAGGTGACACCACTCAGACACCACTGTTCACAGTCAGTCCAGAGTTGAATCTTTGAGATCTGGCACAAGCCCTTTTGGGTCAGAGAGTGCAGGGGGGATATTGCAGGAAAAGAAAACAGGGCAAGTCCAAGGGCTTAAGAGTGAGCTCTACTGAGCCAGGCGTGTGGAGCATGCTTGTAATCCCAGTACTTGGAAGGCTGAGACTCGAGGATCCGGGTTTGCAGCCAGCCTTAGCTACTTAGGCCTCTGCAACTTAGTGAGACCCTGTTTCAAAATAAAAGAATAAAAAATAGGGCTGGGGGTGTACCCCAGAGGTAGAATGCCCCTGAGTCCAATCCCCAGTACCACACACACACACACAAAAGAGTGAGCTCTACTGAAGAAAAAATGACTCCCTTTGACCTCCAGAAACTGGCAATGGAGTATTTAAGGTCCCTCTGTTTGTTCATATGTTTCCCCCATGTTCATTACCTATAGTAATACGGCTATAACAAGCACTGTGGAGATCAGATTTGCTGAATATTTGAAATGATGGTATAAGTTGGAAGCAGTGTCCTTGTATAGGAATTGAAGGAAAGTATACATTTCATTTAGATAGCCACAGGAAAGAGGTTACTCAGATTGCGTTTGTTTTTGACAATGGAAAATACATGGACAGGACTCTTAACCCGTAACCAAAATATCATCACACACATTTAAAAATGAATGATAATTTAAAAATCACATATCAAGTTAGTGTTCATATTTCTGGTTATTATCTTACAGATGACATCATTTATTCTTTACATTTTGTTTGTATTGAGAGCCAAGTAAGTCTACAAAGTGTACTTATTTGATATGTCTTTTAATTCTCTTTAAAAATCTGTAGATTCCACATCTTCTTCTTTTTTTTATTTTCTTACATTTGATTGTTTGTTGAAGAAACCAGGTAGTTTTCTTATATTATTTCCAGTGGTCTAGATTTTGCTGATTGCATTCCTCTGCTGTCTCCTCTATGTAGTTCCTGTATAGTGATTGTTGAATCTAAATTTATTATGAGACTACTTCAGAGGTAGTGTGGAGGTACTTCCCCAGGAATTATATAACATCTAATTGCAGTTCCTTTATAATCTTAGCTATTGATGTTCATTTTCCAGATCCATTAACTTAGTCAGAATTGCAAATGGCAACATTCTAATTCTAAAACCATCTATACACTGTGTATTAGTTGGAGTTCTTCCATAAAGAGAGGTTTCCCAAATTAAGAGTGTGAAGAGAGAGTCTACAGAATGGGAGGAAGTCTTTGCCAGTTACTCTTCTGACAGAGGATTAATATACAGACTTTATAAAGAACTCAAAAAACTTAACATCAAAAAATAACCTAATCAATAAATGGGCAAATGAACTAAATAGACATTTCTCAAAAGAAGAAATTCAAATATTCAACAAATATATTAAAAAATCCACAACATCCTTAGTAATCAGAGAACTGCACATCAAAACTACCCTGAGATTCCATCTCACTCTAGTTAGAATGCCAATCATCAAGAATACAAAAAATAATAAATGCTGGTGAGGATGTGGGGGAAAAGAAACACATCCAATCCCACTGTTGGTGGGATTGTATATTAGCACAACCACTACGGAAATCAGTATGGAAGTTCCTTAAAAGACTAAAAATTGAACCACCATATGACCCAGATATACCACTCCTTGGTATTTTTCCACAAGAATTCAAGTTATAATACTATAGTGATACATGCATACCTATGTTTACAGCAGCACAATTGACAACAGCCAAGTTATTGAACTGGCCCAGATGTCCATCAATAGATAAATGGATAAAGAAAATCTGGTACATGTTTACATTGGAGATTTACTCATCCCTAAAGAAGAACAAAACTATATCATTTTCAGGAAAATGGATGGAACTGAAAGAGGATCATGTTGAGTGAAGTAAGCAGTCTCAGAAAGTCAAGGGTTGAATGTTCTCTCTCATATGTGGGAGAGAGAGAGAAAGAGAGGGAGACAGGGAGACAGGGAGAGAGAGGAGAAAAACAGAGATCTCAAGGAAGTAGAAGGGAGACCAATAGAGTTGAGAAAAGGGATCTGGGTGAGGGAAGAGGGGGAGGGAAAGGGAAAGTACTGGGGAGTGAAACTGGGCAAATTATGTGCCTGTATGAACATGTCACAATGAATCCCACTAGTACGTATAATCATAATGAACCAACAACAACAAAAAAAAGAGAGAGAGGTTTCCTCACATGAAATAATTGCTTACCCTGAGATGTAAAGAAAGGCAATTTAAAAGCTAAATTCTTCTTCTCCCTTTGGCCAGTGAAAGCCTATTCAAATTTTCAAATTGTTTCCTGAGTCTTTTTTATCAGACCCTTTTAGTCTTTTTTTCTTTTTTTGCAGTACCAGGGATTGAACCCAGGGGCATTCTACCTCCGAGATACAACCCCAGCTCTAGTTTTTATTCTTTATTTTGAAACAGGGTCTCACTAAGTTGCAGAGGACCTCACTAAGTAGCTGAGGCTGGCTGCAAACCTGGATCCTCCTGTCTCAGCCTCCCAAGTACTGGGATTACAAGCGTGCGCCACCACGCCCGGCCCTCTTAGTCTTTGATAGCTTCTTTGGTTTCTGGGATGACAAGTTCCAGGCTTATCTTGGGAGTTTTCTACCTGGACTTGAAGACATCTATGTCTTTAGGGATATTGGACTCTTTTTAGAAAGAATTCATATTAGTGAGCACAATGTAAACATTATGGATACTCATAGCTATGGAATCTGTCATCATTGGTAGGCCTTTTAAGTGGACAGATAGAAAATGTTTTTCGTTAGTTTTCAAGCTATAACATATTGTGAATTCACATTGATGCTTATCATTCAAATTCAGGGCTATTGAATATTTATTTAACTTGTTGCTCCTAAATCTTTATCTCCCTTTCTCCCATGCTGAGAATTCTGGTTCTTAATGATACCACTATAATTGTTCATTGATTTATTCTATACCATACACAAAGCTATCTCAGAATAAAACCAACAGTACCAATGGTAATATAACTCATGAAAACAGTTGAAAATGTTTATAGATTTTGTTTGTTTTCACTCCACTGAAGAATTGGAGTGGAATCATTGCATTTTTATATCATTTTACATAGTTTCTGTATGGTTAGGCTACCAACTGATACACATGTATGTTTATTTCATTTCACTTTTGACTTTTAGAATTCTTCATGTTTTCAAAGTTGAATTGACAAAGCAAATATGTTCAAAGAAGTCAAACTCCTATCTTTTGTCTTTGCATTTTTATTTCTTCATTTTCACCTGTTCTACCTTTTTCCACCTCAATTCCCTTACAGGACCATTTAGTTTTGGTCTACATGGGGACAGTTTCAAGAGTGAAAGGGGGTTCTATTAATAATTGCACCTTGAAAACAGGAATTAATTGGGACTGTCCAGGGCAAATCTGGCAAGTGTGTCATTCTGTCCTGAAGATACCATGTAAAATTGGTATCTTTCACTTTTAAAAATCTAGGCTAATATATATATATATATATATATATATATATATATATATATATGTTAGATAGAGGCACATTAAAGTGCCAATATTTGATTGCTTTTAATCTAAAAATGACAATTTCCTATGTGCACTCTAACTAGTAAATGGTAGCATATAAATTCACTTTCCCCCCTTTGCTTTTTTAACTCAAATCTCTGCTGGGGCTATTCCATAGTAAAGACAGTCTCCATTCCTTTTAGAACTGTAGAGTCTGCATTGTAGAGTTAGATTATAGTTTATTCTGTTTATTTAAAGGTAGCTTTATTTCTATATTTTTTAGTTTTGAAAGTAGTGCTGCAATCAGTAGCCTTGTACATCATGTTTTTCCTGGAATCACTTTGGGGATAGAGTTCTGGAAGAGGAGTTGCAGAGTCAAATGACAATGTGTATGCAATTTTGCTAGAGGTTGCCAGAGTCTTCTCTATAGGAGTTGTACCTTTGCTTTCCCAGTAGCAATGTGTGAAAGGTCTTTATCACCACAGCTTCTTGGCATTATCAATTTGGTACGCACCATGGTGTTTCATTTCCCGTGACTGTGTGCATGCTATATTCTCATTTAGAGTACCTTCAAGTTTTTTTCTGGATCTAACAAACTTCCCCTCCCTGGGGTAGCCAGATTTCTTTGGGCAGCCTGACTAAAGATGTCTACATGGGATTTGTATTGATGTGCAATATAGTTGGGCATAACCCCCTTTCTGGAATGTGGCCCAGTGATTTGTATTAGGTTCCCTGCCTCCTACTTTCTACCTGCCAGGTCAGTCTTTCAGATTCTCACCAAAAGTTGCAGCTTCTGCAAAGCCTTCCCTAACTCTGTTCATAATCTATTTGTAGATATTTTTATTGTAAGCATTATCACACTATACTTAACCATATACAAGTCAGTCTTTCCCCATTATGTAGATTTCTTGAAGTCAAAGAGCATATATTTTTCAGTTTTCCATTGTAAGTGCTCAGCCAAGTCTTTAGCACAAATAGAGATTTATTTTTGAAAAAGCAGTGGAGACAAGGTATTATTTACTGATGGAAGACTTTGACAATTACAGAAAAAGTTTTTGATGTCAAGAGCAATGGAGATCCATTGGAATTTTTTCTTTATATTTTTATACATATGTGTTTTTTGTCATATTGATAGAAAAAAATGCCCTTGCAGTAGTATTTATTTTTCAGTCTAAAGAATTTCTTATTTCTATTTTTCCCATCTACTGTTATCCTATTTCTTTTATTATATTTATTTACCCAGTAAGTTATAATACATATGATCTTTCAAGTTTGCTCCACATGTGTTGTGCATATTAACTGCTTATATCTATTAAAACCTTTTAGATGGAATTACAGTATACATTGTTACTATATATTCAAGTGGAACAATGCACACACATACCCACTGATTCCCAACAGATGATAGAAAAAGAATTCAGAGAAACTTTAAGATTGTGAGTCAGCCCATTTGGATGGTGTAGCAGGAGTGACAGAGGACTGCTCCCCGAGTTCTTCACTTACTGGTCCCCTGCAGTTAGGCCGTGGCATGCCACTAGTTCTAGCAGAAGTGCAAGGAGAAGTATGATGTGATATTTCTGGGTTTAGGAAAATGCATGTGCAATTTCTACTCTCTCTTCTCTTCCCTTGAAACTGAGAAGGCCCTATGACCTTCTGTGCATCTATAAGACAGCGAGACCTCTGTTCACCTGTTTGCTTCCTTAAGTAACTATGTGGAACACAGTTCTCTGCTGATATGCCTGTGATATGGAGCAAGAGTAGAAATACCTTTTAATTGAGTCAAATCACTGAAATTCTATGGTCATTTGTTACCGAACACTGGTGTTTGAAGAAATAAGTTACCTTATAGAAGAGTTAACATAATTCAAAGATTAGCGAAATAATAACACCTTTATTCTTTTCTAATTTAAGAAACAGTGATGAAACAATAGAACTTAAAATACCTTTGAAATTTTTATTTTGAATAGATGGTGGGAATAGAAGTGAATAAGCAGTGATAGACAAGATTGCTGTAGAAGATGGTCCAGGTAACATTGGTCTTTGCCTGTTTATCATTTCCTATGGGACTGACACTGTGTTAGGCTTGGGAGCTGTAAAGTTAAATGAGACAGACAATTCCCTGCCCTCATGGAGCTTTTAGCTCAGAGAGAAAGGCAATAAAAAAAGCAAATAAATTAATTAAATAATTACAGATTTTTGAAAAGCATTATGAAGGAGAGGGGGCTTGCTTTGAAAGAAAGTGGTGACGTAGGGAGCTGGGAATCATTTAAATAAGGTGGTCAGGAAGAAAACCTTTCTACTCAGATTAATTTTTTTATGCTTCTATTGGTGCATTGTAGTCTCACATCATAAGGTAGTTCAGAGTGATAGGGACATACAGGCATGTTGCACTTGGTGAGCTTCCCCCTGGCTCCCTTCAGAAAATATTTATACTGAGACCTAAGAAGTGAATGAAAAGGATCCAGGGATTCAATGAGCATCCCAAGCATGGGGAGAGCACACCCACCATGCTGAGTGGGAGAGGAAATGCAGCTGGTACAAATCTGGCCCAGGAGACGCAATAGGAAGTAATGCTGCCAGGTGAGTAAGGGCAAAGCAGAACAAGAAGTTTAGATTTGATTTTCTTTTATATATATGTACTGGGGATTGAACCCGGGGACATTATGCCTCTGAGCTACTTGCCCAGCCCTGTTTTTTTAATTTTTTATTTTGAAACAGGGTCTAAGTTGCAGAGGGCCTCACTAAGTTGCTGAGGCTGGCTGTGAACCTGCGATCCTCTTGTCTCAGCTTCCCAAGGACTGGGGTTACAAGTGTGTGCCACCATGCCTGGCTAGATTTGATTTTAAATATTACAACAAAGGTTTTCCATTTTATTCTAAATCAAGTTAGGATGTGACCTGGTCTAAATTATATTTTTGTGTTTGTTTTGTTTCTTCAAAAATTAAAAAATACACGTCTAGTTGACATATAATAATTATACACATTTGTGGGATACAGTCTCATATTTCAATATATATATGTGCATATATATTGACCACACAACGTACTGTGGTCAGATCAGGGTAACTGGTGAATAGAGCTCTTGTCTTATTTATTCACAGTTTCTTCTTAGAACATATTTTGTTCAGCTTATTGCTTTTCATTTTCTCTATTCCTCTTGCTGTCTTTTCTCTTACAACTAACACTCTACTGACACTGCGCTCTGACAGAACATCACATTATTTCTGCTAAATTGATTGCTCTTGTCACAATCTTCCTTTCTTTTAGAATGCTTCGGAGAATTCATACCTACTGACCACATTTTTCACATTTAAAAGAATACTTTGCTATGCCAGGAAAGGATAAGAAGACACTATAAGTGGAATGATGGAGTTGATGACTAGGGGTAGAGTCAGCAGGTTTGAAGCAGAGTGGGTGGATTTGGAATACATTTTTGGGATATAACCATCAGAACATGCTGATGGGTTGGAGGCAGGGAATGAGAAGGGGAAAGTCAAGGATAATTCCCAGCTTTCCAGCAGAGATAGCTGGGTGGATAGTGATGGTAATTACAGAGATGGAGAAGCAGAAGAGGAGTTGGCTTTGAAGGGAAATCAAGAACTTCACTCTGGATGTGTGAAATTTGAGATGCCTTTGAGACATCTATTGCCAACTAGACATCTGACTACAGGATTTTAATTCAGAGAAGAGCTTGAAGCTAGAGACCCACACTTGGAAATTATCCCCATGTAGGCAGTAGTATTTATAGCCACAAAAATAGATGAAGTGGTCTAAGGGAAAGAGTGAAGGTACAGAGTAGAAGAGTGGACAGAGAATCATATTTGTGTTATGACTACTCCTGCTTCAAAAAGTGTAGGACTTCAGAAGATACTTGAATCCACATATTAAGTAATCATTTATGAGGATGTTTGATTTTATTAATGAAATATTAGTACTAGCAAAGGAATAAGCAAAAAGTGAGAAGGAAGTGTATCTTTTAAATGGAAATCAGTGATGGGAAGGCAGAAAGATCTAAGATCTTAACCTGTTTTGTTTTATTTTAATGAGGATGACTGAAATACTTTTTCATATTTTACAGTGAGTTAGAATGAGGAAAGCTGACAGCATTGCTTTATAGATGTTTAAGTTTGAAATCTATAACACTGCAGAATCCATTTCATCCCCCACACTAAAATGACAAAGGTGGAGGAAAAAACCTCAGTGTGTCTTGATATACCTTGAATATTAAGGTACACTTGAGACAGGAGTCCAATGATGGAAAATACATAGTACTATGGGTATGCTTTCTATTATCATGAGGGTTTATGCCTACCCGTATAGTCAGCTTCAAGGTAACAGGAACAATAGATAGGTTTTCCAGTTATAGAATCAAGGTTGCAATTTTATAGACATATAGGCTCTCAAATCTCTAGAGAGAAATGTAGAAAAATAAAAACTTACTGAAGGAAAGCAATGTGCATTCTACATTATTATGGCAACAAATCGATAATGGTATTACAATAAAATCTGGTGTAATCACATTTTCTTTCTTGGTATTGCAGCATTAATCTCTGTCTCATGGGGGATGGGATGGATCACAAGACATATAATGGGATGCAGAATATTTTTCCTGTTACAGCCAAGGCAGTGGGACCAGTAATTACTGAGAGTTTCAATTACTTAACAATTGCTTGTCATTCTTTTCAGCCTTTTTAACAACTTAGGTTGTCACATCTCATAGCTCCCAACCCCATCCTACTGCTGTTAATATTGTGAATTTTATAACTTTCTTTCATCCCTTTTCTATACCTAACTACTAGCAAAAAGGCTTGGGGCATCCAGGCATGGCTTCAACCCTGAAGTAATTGAACAAAAAAGAACTGGTACTGCCTAGATACCATTCTGAGAGGTCAGAAATGGACTGGAGGTTACTGGGCCCCTCAGTAAGTGTGGCAGAAAAGAGGCTTATACAGCTGGTTTCCCTGGTGCTAATTCTTCCATAACTAAGAAAGTATCTATTAATTTACAAAGGAATAAAAGACATAAAGCTTTCTTCAAAAAAAAGCCAAATCTTTATTTTAATACCTTTCAAGTACCTTAGATAAATTCAGTGCTCTTGTTATCATGTTAAATTTATTATCTATCCTCTAAACAGTCAATGGCATATATTGCCCATTTTCTCTTAAACAAAATTTAAGATTTTAATTTGCTGAAATAATGCTCTAAATATGCAAAGATCTCCATGAACAAACACTCCACCAGAAACAAATCTTTCTAAAAAGTACATATAGTGTATTGTCACTGCATACATATTTGTTTTTATTATGGATGTGTTATGGCCCCATGTACAAAAACATATATTACTAAAATGAGGTTGGATAACCTCAGAAGTAAACTCTTACATTGAAATCGGCACAAACATTCACTAAGGGGAAACATGCAAAGTACTTTTCAAATGAATTTTCGAGCTTGAGAACTAGAGATAACAGTGCTAAGCATTTGAGAAACAGTCTTACTATCTGTTTTGTGATTCTAGGAAAGAGAAGAGAGTATCTGGAATATCTACAATATCTGGAAAGAATCCAAATTGCCACATGATTCTAAATAATCACATGAACAACAGTCTCTTATTTCTGGAAGCTATCAAATGAGACCCATGTGAGCAGTTAGTATAACATCCACTTTAAGCCTTCTGTAAACAATTTCTGTAATCTTTCCTGAACCTGCTTCTATGGCATTCATTAGTATTCTTTTGCTGTCAGGCATTTGGTGCCTCTGTGATAGATATTAAATATCTTAAGAGAGGCGGGCCCTACTAGTATACAGCAAGCTGATGAGGCAACTCAGGTAGGTCAGAGCTCCACTGGGAAACTTGTAGAAAGACCTCAAAGAGTGACAGGTCAGAGCTGCCAGTCTCAGGATAGACTCCAAGAGAATCAAGGCCTAGTGTAAGTCTTTTTGCCCCTCCTCAAACATATGGGCCACACAATCCTTTAGATGACAAGGTTGGATTCTCAAAGTGCTTCTTACTCCGAGTGAGCGTTAAATCATCAATGCCTCGCACATTTTAGGTGCTTATGCTCCATGCTATTGATGTGGGCATACTGGTACTGCAGGTAGTACTTGTATGAAGAAACGATATTTATCCATCTACTCAACATGTTAATTCACTACTTAGTTATCAAGCATTTACTAAGTGCTGCACTGGCTCATTCCCAAATTGCCATACACTCAATCTCTCTTCTGAGTCTTCTGATTTCTGAACTCTGGGGAGGGAACTACCACTCCATCGGTGTTCAAATTCTTGTCATCAGATGTAAAGTAGAATGAACTACTTCTAAAACACTAGGAAAGCTTTGGAAATTAACAGCATATGGGGAAAAGTTAAGTTTACCTGAGGATGTAATGTCAAGTTTCCTTTTATTTTTAACTTACTTTTAATCTACTGTAGGGTATTTTCAGTGATTTGTCCCATTGAGTTGTGTCTCTGATATCCAGAGTCCCTACTTCTCTTGTGTAATTACATGTAAAAAGTCAATATTCAGAATGTTTTGATAGGTAAGTAGTGGTAAAGCACAAAAGCAATTGTCTTGCTTTATATGTAGCTTAGCACTCTTTGAAATAGTCAACTCATTTTAAGTATATTAACAAATCAATAGACTTTGTATATTAATAAAGCATACATTGCACATTAATATTTTATATTGTACATGATAAATTGCATATTTTAAAAGAGCAGTTTTTAAAAAAATGATAAGGCATACTTTATTCAAGGGGAGTCATAGCAATAGGTATAGGGATGACAGAAAAAGGGTCTTGTAGTAAAGGAGAGAGATTGAGAGAGATTGGATTGGACTCAGCTCCTTATGTAAAGCAATTGTGAACCTTTAGTTTACATAGGAGGATATTTCCTTTGTGAGTGGGTTAGAATAACCATTTTTTCAATATATATGTTTAAATCAGCTGTAAGATGCCATAAGTAAATAATTACCAACAGTAGACAAGGTATAAAAATACATGAAAGATTTACCTTTATAATCAATTGGAGTTGATTCATGGTTATCTTTATATTAACATCTCTTTCACTTATCTTGGTATGTTTCCCAGAATGTGAAAAGGGTTAAAGGAACTGGACAAGATAGTATGTCATACATGTGACCTCCATTCCCATTTGTGGCATGAGGTATAATACTATAATAAAAAAATATATATATATTTATATATATATATGTGTGTGTGTTTGGTTTTCATCCCCAGTTACTGGCCTACATCTCCTAAAACACTTGTAATTTCTTCAGTGATAGAGGTGATAAAAATATTTTTGGTTATAATATTTGGTCTTATTTCCTGGTTCCTGGCGCCCAATACAAGAGTTTGTAAGACCTTTGGAATCTCCAGAGCGATGAGTGTCTCTTGTATGCTAGTGAGATGACCGGTGGCTAGTGCCTTATGGTATGGTGATCCCTAGCAGCTTCAGGATAAGAGCTGGTCACCAGAAAAACCAATGCATGATTAGAGGTTTAGAAATTTCAGCTCTGGATACAAGAGGTACTTTAGATAATGGAGGAAAAACCCAGTGGAGTGAGGGAAGTGGTCTGGGGTGGAAGGAGGAGAGGGAGAATTAAAGAATCACTTCCATTGACATTATGTACATATGTGAGACTAACAATGACAATCTCAATATCACATATGGGGGAAGGGGTGGGGAGTGAGGAGGGAGTTGGGAGAAAGCTCACCAAGTGCTGTGTGCATGTATGTCACTATTACTATGAACTACATGATAGTGTGAGAATATAATGCACCGATAAATGTATAAAAATGTCTTAAATGTTAGCAAAAGACTTTACAGGTAATACACATAATAAGAAAAATAAATTATCATAGAATTTAGTCAGAAATTGCCGGGCATGGTGGCTCACGCTTGTAATCCCAGTACTTTGGGAGGCGGAGACCGGAAGATCCGGGTTCACGGCCAGCCTCAGCTCTCTCTCTCTCTCTCTCTCCCTCCCTGTCTCTCTCTCTCTCTCTCTCTCTCTCTATCTCTATCTCTCTCTCTCCTTGTCTCTCTCTCTCTCTCTCTACTTAGTGAGGCTCTCTGCAACTTCGTGAGACCCAGTTTCAAAATAAAGTATAGAAAATAGGGCCTGGAGGTATAGCGCGGAGGTAGAACACCCCTGGGTTCAATCCCCTGTACCGCAAAGAAAAAAAAAAGTATTTAGTCAGAAATTAGTTTCTTTCTACATATAATAATTAACAAATATTTAATATTTATTAACTATGAAGCAAATATCTGGTACTTCTAAATTCACAATGGATGTAAAAAATGCCTATTTGTTCTTCTGGGAAAAAAAAAGAAATTTCAGTTCTACTCCTAAACTTCCAGAGATTGAATTGATCGCCAATAGCCAACAATATAATCATTCATACGCTTATCTAAATAAAACCTCTACACTATGGGTCTCGGAGAGCTGGGTTAGTGAGCACATCGAGGTGCTGGGAGGTAACATGTCCTGAGAGGGCGTGGAAGCGCTGTGTCCTGCCCCAGACCTGCCCTATGCATGTCTTCATCTGTCTGTTCCAGTCATATCCTTCAAAATAAACCAGAAATAGTAAGTATTCTGTTTCCCTGAATTCTGTGACCTGTTCTAGCAAATATTATTGACACTGAGGAGGGGTTTGTGGGAGCACCCACCTTCATAACCAAGTTAGAAGGGTGGGTACCCAAAACTTGTGATTGGCTTCTGAAGTGGGGGCAGTTTTGGGAATGGGGTCCTTAACTTGTGGGACCTGATGCTAACTCCATGTAGTTAGTTAATGAGTTAAATTGTAGAACACCTAGCTGGTGTCCACAGAGTTGGGGAATTGGTTGTTGGTGTGAGGAAAAAAACCTCACTGGTTTTGTGTCTGAAGTGCTGGTAGTACCATTGTAGTGTGGGGCAAAAGCTGCCAGAATTGCTTCTTTACACAAAATGAGAAATAATGTGATATAATTAGTATGATGATGTCATATATCAAACAAACTGGGACATTTCTGAGAATAAAGGGGGAAGTATTTTTTTAATTATACTTGGTCTTAAATAGTTAAATACTCAAGCTGTGATGTTAAAAAAAAACATGGTTCAAATCCCAATTCTTTTATCAATTAGCTAAGTGCTATTGGGAAAGTTATCCTCTCAGGCTGATTTCTTTGGATAAAGTGGGCTTACTAGTTTCTGCTTCATAAAAGCACTGTGTCAGGCTCCAAGCAGGAGCCAAACCTCATGATTATTTGAACAGAGTAAGTTTAATATAAAGAATTATTAACTTTAATAGGGAACTGGAGGTAACAGAGGATTAGCTAGTAAGCAATGAAAAGAACTCTATAGAATGCAGAAAAGACAGTTCGTGAGAAGCGGCCTTACCTTGGGGCTGAGACAGGGAGCCTAAGGAAAAGCCCACAGCATTTGATTGATGCAAAATGGTTCAAGAAGGTACCAGAAGGTGTCATCCGCAGAGACGATTTCCAGTAGCACTTGGCTATGACGTTATCTGATGAGGTGCAGGGGGAAGGTTTAAGCCACCAGGGCTACTGGCTGCTGCATGTAGGAGACAGTGCTGGAGAAATGCCCTCATTGTAGGTGCCTGACCAGAAGAGCACTCCAGACCCAGAAAAGAAACATCCTTTCCTGCACCAGTGACCCCAACAACCTCTAATGACAAAGCTTAGCCTTGTACCATTTGGTAAAGGAAAAATACTTAAAGGGTTCAACTCTATCTGTGCAGGAATAGGAAATGAAGAGTAGATATGGAGCTGAGAGACAATAAATTGATAAATAGTGCAAGCACACTGGCATCACATGAGGAATTGCATTGGACATGTTTAGCATGCTAACATTTAATATGTTTAACATTGTACAAGGCATATGGTAAATGGCACATACACTAATATGTATTATACAGTTAATATATGTTCTAGTTTATTATTAAATGATGCCAGGGCTTTAATTAATGACTCTAAGCCATATGAGACAATGGATAAGGTTCAGGAAGATGAGACAGTATCTATTCTCTGGAGAGCTTGAAAACAAAAAATTAGGACAATTATTTATCTGCCTCATATAGTTTAGGGGGCATCCTGACTTGTGATTACTACTATTATTGTTATTATTTGTGTGGTACTGGAAATTGAATCCAGGGATGCTCAACCACTGAGATATATCTCCAAAACATTTTTATTTTTTAATTTTGAGACAGGGTTTTACTAAGTTGTAAACGCTGGCCTCCAACTTGCTATCCTCTTCCCTCAGTCTCCCAAGTAGCTGAGATTACTATTTATTTATTATTTATTTATTTATTTATTTATTTATTTATTTATTTATTTATTTTAAAACGGAAGTATATACCCTGAAATAGCAGCAAAACTTTTTTTTTTTACTAGAGATCTAGTATAGGAAATTCTAAGCTTAGAATTTTTCATGTTCAAAGAGAATGTATTTCCTGATTAATAGAGACACTTTTCCACTTTTCCATTGAAGTTTCATCTCATTCCTTTTGCATCAAATGGGTCTGTGTTGTCATCTCATTAATACTCAACGCTCTTGGGAGGCAGAGTATAGAATTCTCGATTCCATTTATTATTGCCTTTATTTCTAATAATTGGTCTAATATCATGTTATTAAAGTCAAGTTTCCCACCTTTTTATCACTAGTCATCGACAAGCTATTTTGATCGTGAATCATATTTTGTTAATTTGATGCCTAGCTTCTTATGCTCTTTTTAATGTTTTTATACTTGTCATAGTATTTCAGCCTCCCAGATCACTGATTTAAAGGTTAAATATTAGGGTTTGTCATGTCTCCACCTGTGTTCTTTAAGGTTCTCTAAATCCAATCTGCATTTACTGTAATAGTTGACTCCCACATAATGTTTGTTTAACGTTTCTCCTCAGAATTAGTCTTTTATGTGAAGTTCCATGTCTCGACCTCTCATTAAATTAGATTTACAGCCTCCTACACATTTTCCTTTTAATGATTTAAACTTTAGCTGTTTTAAAAAACTTCTTGTGGGCATGTGTAATGACTACTTTAGATCAAATATGTTAATAGCCTATTTTTTATTCTGGAAAATTTATTTCTTGGATGTCATAGTTTTATAATATGAAACTTAACTTCCCCCTGTTATTTATCTTAAATCACGAGGATGATCTTCAAATATTTATTATTAGCTTAATTCAACTTTATATAAAGTTATGTGTGTGTTAGGTATTTCTATCTTATCAATGAAAAGATTAAAAACTGAGATTAAGGATCTAGAGCTAGTAGTTTAAAGTAGATGAAATGTCAATTAGATTTACCTTTCCTACAATACACTATTTTCATTGCATTCCTGTATTGTATGAAAAAAATCTATTAGAAACAGTCTTATAAGGAAATAGTGGATTTGAGAAAGAATTCGGCATTTCATATTTTAGTTTGTCATGACTCCTTTATTGTTTTAAGAATATCCTGAGAGGGAAGTATAGTTAATAGTAAATATCAGAACCATTTCTAGGTCCAGACACTGGAACTCTGTAGTATATAATTTGAAACCTTTCTATATAATTTCCACAGTCATTTATTTTAAGACACCTGGTCTTAACCACTCTTCTTCAGATCATTTTAAAGCCAGGCACATTTGTTTATTTACTGTCCCAGAACTGATTTTGCCTTCATTGCTTTTAGTTTTTTTTTTTTTGGAAAACTTTTCCACATCCTTTGGTTACTTCTCCAATTCCTGATTATACTCAAATCTTCATTGTTCCTTAAAACCTTCTTTGTTTTCCCCAGCTGACTATCTCTTAAACTCTTATATAGCTCATTGTTCTTATTGTTGGTCTTAGTCATTTTACAGATGACATTTATTGCCTTGTACTCTTCTACTCCTAGGTGCTATTTCAGGTGGAAATGGATATTTATGCTTGAATGGCCCAAATGAAAATGGTAGGTCTGTAACACTTATTATGGTTGGTTCATTGTAGCTTATCAATAACCTTTTTGAAGACACCTGATCTTAACCACTCTTTGTGTGTGTGTGTGTGTGTGTGTGTGTGTGTGTGTGCATGTGTGTGTGGTTCTGGGGACTGAATCCAGAGGCATTCTACCTCTGATCTATAATCCCAGCCCTATTTTATTTTTAATTTTGAAACAGAGTCTCACTAAGTTGCTGACAGTCTCGCTAAGTTGCTGAGGCTGGTCTTAGACCTGCGATCCTCCTGTCTCAGCCTCCCAAGTACTGGAATTACAGGCATGCACCACACCACCATGCTGGACCTTAATCACTCTTTTTAAACGTGAGAAATCTCCTCTCCTTCAGATTATGTAAGATCCAGGCATGTTTGTGTATTTACTGTCCTGGAATTAATTATCCTGCCTCCATTGCTTTTGCTTTTAAAATTTTTTCGTTTTGATTCGTTAAAACAAATGTTTTTTGAATTTGTATATAGCACCTGCTACATAGCAGGTGCTGTTTTAGTTTTGGGGGAAGAAAACAAGTTGAAGAAGGTATTCCTCATGGATCTCTGTCTAATAGTGAGGCAGTTATGCAAATAAGTATTTAAAAGCACTGACTCCAGTCTAGACCCCGTGCTTTGGGGGAGAGGGGGCCTGCATTGTAAATCAGAAGTTTGGCAGAGGACCGAACATTTGGGTTGAATCTCAAGGGGAGCAGGAAATTAATTTTAAGCAGTGGTACAAGGGGTTTGAAGATATTTGCTGCCTCAAATGCTGTATTTCATTTGTAGCAGATTGGATCTCTTCTGGAACCATAAATTAAAGATTTTAGTCTTTATGAGTGTGAAACCTGAACACCAGGGCACACGGAGCTTGCTTTTGTATAACTGGGAAACTCCAGTTATCCTCATGTGAAACTAACTTGATCCTAAACATGTACGTACACTGGCAGAAATCTTACAGATACATGGAGTGCTTACAGTGGAAATAAGCTTATGAAGTCTAAGCTAAAGTGTCTTTCTTCAGGCAAACACCATAAATGTCTCTTTTCTAACATTTTGTAAGGATTAACACTAGAAAGTGAAGTGTATTTTAATGTCAAAATATTTTTGGAGATCTGTTAAGATCAAATTGATCTTAAAAGCTTTTTTTTTGGAGTACAGTTTTATTTTTTCTTAATAAACATTGTAATAACACTTGGAGCTATAACCATGTCATGAATGCAAATGGGATTGTGAGGTGCCCTCTCCCTAGACAACTTTCCACATAGGCACTTCTGCCAGGTTTGTAAATGCAGCTTCACACGGAAATGCTGGATCAGACTGAACGGTGAATTTAAAAGAAGTGGGTGCACTCACTGTGGCCCAAATTAAGCCTTGTTCTAAAGTTGCTATAGCAACGTTATCTGTACCAAATGTCCTGCTCTAAAAAATAATTGGAAACATTTCCTGTTATTTAGTGAGAAAAATAAAATCACTATTAATTTTTTGTATCCTACTACACAAAATGTATTATTCTCATGCAATTTAAAAAAATCAGCCAACATAATGAGTAGGCATAGGTATTATTATATAATTAGAACAGCAAAATCAAGAAGAATAGGAACAAAATTAGTTATTCAGACATAATAGGACATACCTAGGAGTTAAAATATTTGAATAAAGATACCTTTCTTCTTTGTTTATTAACACTTAAGAGCAGAGAGCCATGTATAGTTTTGTAGGACTTTGCACACATGGATCATTTACCTATTGGATCATGAAGACATTTCTTCAATATTCAGAGAAAGGTGAGGAACAGATGAAATTACCAGGATATTGACAAGATAGTAAATAATAAATTCAAATGCATAAAAATATGTGACATATTAAGAAGCAAAGAGGTCTAAAATGTTTTGCAATGGTAGCTCAAACCAAAGGAAGCTACCTTTAGAATTTGACCACAATAGTTACATGATATACTACAACTCCAGGCCCAGATGCATTTCTTTCTGAAAATGATTTTAAGTCAAAACTGTCAAAAATTGTTTTCATAAGAAATTATTAGGAAATATTATAACATTTTGGAAAAGTGAAGACTCAGATAAATTGGAAGAAAAATAACCTCTACAACAATGTATTTATTAGATAGTAACTCTATATAGTTTTATTCAACATTTCAAAATTTTTTTTTTTAGTTTTGAAAAGACACTTTCTTTCAAGGTAATTTTAATTCTAAGGTGCCATTTCATGTTTCATTATCTCTGACTGGGTGTTTTGGTTTATAGTTGGACCTCAGCTTCATTTGTGAGTCATGAATAATATAGCTAAGTATGTTTTCCTAGGCTTTTGGATGAGGTGAATAAGGCTTTTTTGATATATTAATTAGGCTCTCCTATTTAACAACACTAGATTTCAAAATGAAATTGACATTCTGGGAAACAAGATGAAAACTATGTAAGCTGTAACATTTTGAAGAATACTTAAGCCAATTTGTTTGCAAAGTGAAGGCATTTGATGTGTTCATCCTTCCTTTCCTCTGTTACCCCTCCCCTGCCCAGTCCCCGTTGCTCTTCCCATCAGGCATCAGCCAATCTGAATAGTATGGCTTAGCTCAAAGCAAACATGAATAAAGAAGATTCCAGACACTGGGTTTTTGGTTTTAAACAACTTCAGACACTAGTAGATTGCAGTTAATAGTTTCTATCTCACCTCCTGTAATAGATGCTGACCTTGAGTTTTAAAATCATAGCCATGCCATTTATACACACACACACACACACACACACACACACACACACACACACACAGTCTCAGTGAACGTTCTCACTGATATAATCCAAAAGACTTACCACACAACTTAGAGGAAGGAAGATTTATTTGCTCACAGTATTTTTTTTTTTTTTTTGGAGTTTCTTGGTTCAGTCCATGTGAGACCAGGGTCTGAAGCTCAGGGCATGGCAGTGGGAAGTGAAGAGAGGGAGAGATCAAGGGCTCTGCTCTCACATCCTAGAGGCCGGAAGCAAGAGAGTGAGCAAGGGGAGGGGAGAATCTGATACAATCTCCAAGGCCACACACCCCCAGGGACCCCGCCTTAGCAACCAAGACCTCTTCCAACATTGCCATCTTGTTTACATGAGGTCTGGGGAGACATTCTAAATCCAAACCATTTCACACACACACACACACACACACACACACACACACACACGCTCACACGCTCACACGCTTACACATGTAAATATATGAGTGCATTCACCAGCTCCAAAAGGAACTGAGATTTGGCAAGAAAACAGGGAGAAAAATAGAATCAAATTAAACTTTTCCACCAAAAGGCTGTGTTGTGACTGTTCAGAATCGATTCCATTGTCATTGTAATTATGTTTATAATTAACTTTCCCTCATTATCTGCCTCATAAATCCAGCTCGTTTTTGGTTCTGTTTGCTCATCTGGTCCAGAATGCTCTTTCTTAAGTTTCTGCTCATATCCGAATCCTTCACATCTTCTCCAAGAAACCTTCCTTGACTGACACCAGCTGCTGCCTCCTTCACTGTCTACTGCCACTTGCTTTAAACAAAATGTTATTCACGCATCATATTTAAGAGCTTGAGTTCTGGAATCAAGTTCAACTCAAGTTCAAATCGTGGCACAGATGCTTAGTAAAACAAATTAATTATCGAGGGTCAGCTGTGGGCCAGACACCATTGCAGGTGCTGAGGTAAAATGGTGCCAAGGCTGACAAAGAATTCGTACTCCTTGAGCTCACCTTGGGGCACCGGCAGACAATTAACAACATTATTGACTGTGGTAAAATCTGTAATGGAAGTAAGTAAAGTCATGGGATACAGGGTAACTAGGGGCTCCTACTTCACTAGGGCAGGGGTCAGGAAAGCTTTGATAAGTGGATGACATTTGAGATAAGAGCTGAAGATTGAAAAGGAGTCAGTCATGGTAGAACAGGAAAAAGGGAATTCTAGTCAGAGGAAAGAGCAAGAACCAATGTCCTGAGTAGGAAATAACATTCAAGAAGAAAGAATAGCGTGGCTAGAAAAAGGTAGTGGGGCTGAGGATAGAGGGAGAGCAAAAACTGTTCTTGATAACATTGAAGACGATTAAAAGGGGGTTGGATGTTTTGCTAAGACTGAGATAAAAACTGGTGACTCATGCATTTTTAGATAGATGAATTAGATATACATATTGAAAATTTCTCAACTGTCACATCAAATCTCATTTTAACCTATTATGTGTTGCCCAAACATGTGTTGTGCATGATGATTTCCCTAATTATTAAAAAGCAACTCAAAAATTTCAACTCCAGTTGAACATGCATATCCCGGGTGATCGGGAGAGCAAGAGTGAGGAGTCCCTTGCTGCCACAGCAAGGCACAGGGCGTGAGGACAGGGAGGCAGGGATGAGGGGTGGCTAGGGACGTCGTGCAGGCAGTCTCCAAATTATAACCACCCAGCTTACTATGCACTTTCCCCTCTGCCCACACCTGGACCCTTGACTGTCACAGAGCCACAGTGAAGAAATAAAATTAAAATATGACGCATTAAAAAGACATATTTGCTTCTAAAGAAGAGGAAGAATAACAATCTGGTAAAACAAGGGTAGCTTAGCAGTTCAGGGAGCGGAGTCCTTGGCCAAGGCTCTGATTTAGTGCTGTCTTCTCCAGAGGAGGTAGAGGGTGGGGATGAGGTGAAGCGGGCCAGGACAGAGAGGTGCAGGAGAAAGACTGCTTCTCCTATTCTGTCCGAATGTTCTATTTTATTTTCCTGTTACCTCTACCAGTAAAAATATTTCTTCTCAAAGTTTAGTTTGCTGTCCTTTTACATCAGCAGCATCTGTGGTCTCTTGAAAAGGCAGATACCTGGGTCCTACACTGGATCTACTGAATCACCGTTGTCTATGGGAGCAGCCTGGGACTTTGCGTTTTTCACAATCTCACCAAGTGATTGTTAAATCAAATGATTGGTAGATTTGGGTTTGGATTTAAGGTGCACACATTTTAGGAAGTTTAAAGGGTTCCTATTCCACAGATCAGTTTCATTAGAAGAATGAAGATTGTGGTTTTGAGGGTGTGGGCTCCTGAGCCCAGAGTTGTTGGAGTCCAGATCAGTTCCTCTCAGGATTCCATTTGAGCAGAATGCAGCGCCAGAGGCCCTGGTGGTGGACAGGGGAGAAATGGGATGTGGTTGAGGAGATGAGGGTGGAAAAAAGAGAGGAGTAATATTCCGGAAAATCTTTGCCCAAATAACAGCTTTATATAAAGCTAACTGTGTGCCTAAGAAGGGATCATTTCCTGTCCTCCTCTCCCTCCTTCCAGCTGCCAGCATTCACACACTGGGTATTAATGGTAGGCTTCTGTGAGCTAATCTGGGAATGCAACTGTCATTTGCATTTCCATTCCCAGAGAAAAGTCTCTGCTCATAGGATGCCTTTCAGAGCAATCTGGGGGATGCAGTTTTAGAGGTATTTGCTCCTTAAAATCTGAGATTGGGCTGCGAACAAAGATCATAACACTTGGCTGAAATTTTGGAACTAGCTTGTAATCCTTTTGAGAAAGTGTAATTTGCTTCGAGCTACTTAATCTTTCATAATAATGGCAATATTTTTTGAATCAATATTTGAAAGCTATCATCCGAAAAAGATGTTGGTGTTGTGTCCAGGTGCATGAGGAGGTTGACTTCATAAATTGAAAAAAAATTACTGTCATTTTCAGAATATTAATAACCACTGGAAAGAAAAGATGGGGTGTTTGAGCTCTGGGCAGTTTTAGAAAAAACCCAAAGTATTTCCTTTCTGAGCCTCATGAAGAACAACAATACAGTTCAGTGATGTATGCCTGTAAATCATTGGTGCACACCTGTGATCCCAGTACTTGGGAGGCTGAGAAGCCAGCCTCAACAACTTAGTGAGATCCTCAGCAACTCAGTGAGACCCTGTTTCAAAATTCAAAATAAAATAGGGCTGGGGTGTAGCTTGGAGGTAGAACGCCCCTGGTTCAATCCCCAGTAACACACACACACACACACACACACACACACACACACACAAGAAAAAAGAGAAAAGAACAGTAATAACTGACTTAGATGAAAATATGAAATGTATTATGTAAAATATATTTGATTGTGAAAATATATTTGGTTTCTTAATATTGTTAGATAATTGATCAAGTTCTGCAGTGGCAGTGACTTTGTTCTATGCAAATGAATCTCCCTTCCCCATTATTTTGAAGGAACTGAATGAAAAGCAAATGAGAAAGGCAACTTTGCAAAACCTGTATCTTTGTCATAAATTTATTACATTTCTCTAATAAGAACCTGCTCTTACCTGGCAGAGGATTTCAGAAGATTTTCCCTTCTCAGGGAAAAGGAAGGAGAAAAACTTGACATGCGTCCAAAACCGACATTTTACTCACTAGAAAACTTATTACATTAGCATATGATTAGTTTGAATTCCCAAGTTTTAGCCTAGAGTAAAAAAAAGTCAACTAAATTTGTATATAAAAGATGTGTTTATCATTGTTACAATCAATATTCAGTATTTGCAAGGCCCATCAGTAAAATTGCCAGTGCTTCTTCTTCACATTTGATAATTTCTTCTGTTCTGGTTTTGAGCACTGTGTCAAATCCAAGGAGGTTTCATTAATATGGTCCATTCAAGTTGAGTCAGCTACAGGTGAATAGTCTATATCTTATCTTTGACAAAGGTTTCAATTACAACATCTGCAGAAAAGCCCACAGGTTGTGGGTCACTGGCACGAGGCAGGGGTTCAAATTCTGGATCCCCTACCTTTCTGGCAGAATGACAGTGGGCAAGTAACTTCCCCAAGCTTCAGAGTCCTGTACGCAGTGTAGCACTGCTGTTAAAACTTAGCATAGTACTTTCTAAAATATGCCTGGTATATAATAATTTCTTAATAGACACTTTCCCTTTCCCCTTCTTGCCAATCTAAATGGAAATACCAGCTGCCAGAGGCATCACAAATATTCTGAAGACAACAAATTGGCCAGAATTGGTTGGAGCCTCTGCTGAGAGCACTGAAGGACCCACAGTGAAGCTTCTCAATGCATCAGCAGCAGCAGCAGCACAATGACTTTAGAAATCATTACGTGATCATTTATGATTTAACACACAGATGAAAACAACCAACCAGTGTTCACTGAGGGCAGATACCACTTCACTTTTACTTATTCATATAATTCCAAAGTCAACCTTGTGAAATGAAATCAATAATCCTTCTCTAAAAAGGGGGAAACTGAGGTTCAGAAAGCTGCTGTAAGTTGCCTGAAGCAACATAGAGTGTATATCAGAGCAGGAACAACACATAGGTGTGTGATATTACTCTTCCTAACCCAGTGACCCCCACAGCCGAGTGTCAGTGAGTTGTCTATTCTTCATGCCAAGCAAGGGCAAGGATTGAACTCTCAGATTCATGAATTATCCCAGACAGTACTGGGTTGAATCCTGGCCTGGCCACCTGCAATCTATGTGTCTCTGGGCAAATTATTCTTAAACTTCACTTTCTTACTTAGAAATGGGGACAATAATGGTTCTCACTCCATGGAGTTGTTTAAGGATTACTTGAAATAATGTCTGTGCAATACAATACAGTTCCTTGCACATAATTATACATTTATTGTTGTAATAAGACAGTGCAGTCTCAAACCGTTTCACTAAGTTTCAATTAATGACTTCTTATATCAAGATCCCTGGGGATCTTGTTAAATAAGAAGATTCCTAGGCCCAGCTCTGTACCCAGTGAATCAGAATAACTGGTCAGAGGGGCAGGAATTTGCTTTTTAACAAGTTGTCCAAGTATCGTTCAAATCAGCTTCTGACACTTTCCACCATCCATTTAATGCTCTACTGGTAACCACACCCTGATTTCCATCTGGGAGTAATCCCCCCACACACACACCATCATTTTTTATTTTGGCAGAGAACCCAACCTATCACTTCTCTCAGGCTGGCATTTCCTGAGCCTACAGGCCGGGATCAATTTGTTAGAAATAAAGCTGATATGATACAACCGGGCTTTGACTAGGTTGCGAAGACAAAGGCAAGCACTCTCTCCAGCTGGATGTGGACCTGAAAGGACATAGTCCTGGGAATGCTGGCAGCAATCTTGCGATCATGAGGTAGATGGTTATCTGAGAGTGGATCTAGAAGAAGTAGAGCCAAAAGATGAAGAGACAGAGACTCGTGCTAATGATGTCATTAATCAATCTTTGACCTAGCTACATTTAAAACCAGACTGACTCCTACACTTTAAATTATTGAGCCAACACGTTTCCTTTTTGGTTGGACCATTATGGATTATATTTCTTTTAGTTACATGCTACCAAAAGCCCTAACAAATCAGATAATATGTGTAACCTCTTTATTAAATGTATAGCGGCTATGTCTGAATTTACACCCTGCCTATCTTGACACATTGGTCTGGACCACATGTGTAATGTTGAGATTCCTTCTGACTAGGCTAGAGACCATCAAAGTGCACTCCTAGATTGCTTTCTTCTAAGTTGATACCTGAATCTTAGCCTTCTAGGACGTGCAAAATAAGTCTAAGAGTATCCTATCTAATTGTGAGCTTTGGCTAAATCTTGGTTCTGCTAGTCAGAGGTTATAAATTCAAATCAGGAAAAATGGCTGAGTAAAACAGGTTTAGTGTTGTAAATATGCTACTTGATTTTTATCCCCAAAGAAAACATTAAGATAAATATGAATTCAACACCCAGTCTCAGCGTTAACAAGACAATTGGGAGTAGAGGGAATAAAGTGTTGGAGGGCATTTGCCTCCCTTAAAGGGAGCCTACAGGGACCACATAGCTCTAGCCAAAAGTCATCATGTGGGAATGCAGTCCCAGTATCACCAGAATAGTCAGGCATCCTGAATTTTATGTGAACTCTTTGGAATATTAACAAGTAATTCTAATTTTAAAAACATGTTGTGCAGGCTGGCCTAGTGAGGGCCAAGTTATATACACGAAGCAGCAGATGCTTGACTTTGTAGACCTAGGAGGTGGCAGAGGAGAGAGCTATTGGTGAGTGTGGAGATGGAAACAGGAGATTATCCCAGGTCCATTTACAAACACATGGAAGAGAAGAAACAGAAAAGATTCATAACTGAACACGCCAAGCAAAGAAATGTCTTCACTCCATCTAGCTTGGTCATTGGCATTTCTTAGGAGCGCATTGTGCTCTTAATACATTAAGATTTCAGAAGGCAGGAAGCCCGTATCTCCATCCAGAAATTATGTCGTAATACTAACAGTCTCTACTCATCTGTTTTCTTATCTTTTTCTTCATGAGGTAGAGACTCTGGTTTCTTACTCACTAGAAGTGAGTGGTCAGAAATCTGGCCCCAGCCAAGTACTGAATTAACCAATCTGAAGAAGGAACGATCAGTAAATAGCCTATTTGGTTAACGAATTATATTCTTAAGCACTTTTGTCATAGGCTCATACAAACTGTAGTAATCTCTTCCTGCTAAACTCATTTGTTCTGCTTTTTGATATTCAGATACCTGGATAAGACACAGAAGTCTATTGATAAAAATTCTAAAATGTTTTATCTTTCCAAGATTGGAAGGCCTTGATGATTGACACCAAGTAGCCTTCTGCATCTCAACATTTATATGTAGGTGCTAACATGAGCATCCAAGGTAGACAGAAAAGAAAATGAAGATCCCAAGAAGGTTAACATGAAGCCTTTGAGAAGTGAGGTGGTAGTCCCCTATGTTGCCTTCTTACTCACAATGAAACAGAAACATCTTACGGTTGCACAGCTCCTGAAAGCCTATTCCCACCCCCATCGATTACCTTAGTCCTCTCCACATACACAGAAGTCAAGATTCTGGACTATTGCTCTAAGTTATAGGCTATTATTCTATTTTCTTCTATCCTGGGAAATCAGGAGAATTGGGTAACCAATAGAGAACTACTGCTTAAATGATTGGATGGTACCTGTCCCAGAAGAAAATATCTGCTATTTTCTTTACCAGCTACTGGGGTGAGTAGGGAGGATCTCAAAAAGCTGAAGGTGAGACTGGAACTAAGACAAGAGTTTGTCTTATTGCTTTATTGTCCAAACATGTATGAAATCAATAATATCTGTTCACAAACCTCCAGTTCTTTTTCGTTTCTGTCTATGAGACTCTCTTCTTTCTAGTGTTTTGCATTTAGGCATGGCCATGTTTCTAGTTTTGAGCAAGGGAATGTATCATGGAGGATATACATATACATATACATAGTACTTTATATATATGTAATATGAAATATTTATGTACACATGGAATATGAAGTCTTCATGTACTTTCTTCTCTTAAAAAAAGACCACACACATCCCAGATAGTACAAATTTGGTTGGTAGAGTTGTATCAGTCAGAGATCCTGAGTGTCCATATAGAAGAGGTCTCTATACTGATAAAGTTGAACATATTATATGGGGCAAAAAGTAACTTTAGTTTAAAACCATGAGATTTCAGGAATAATTTTTTATTGCATCATAGCATTGTCTACTCTGATTAATAGAAAAGGATGCCAAGATGCAAAGAGGTTGCCCTGTTTCTGGAAGTAGTGGAAAGAAATTAAAAGCAGGGAAGTAGCTAGTGCTAAATGCTCCTGTCTTCCTTCTGTCCTCCTGCCTTCCTTTAATCCTTGTTCTGGGCAGACAGAAAAAAATGCACCCATTCTGTCAATTTTCAGTTCTATATTCGCACATATGCCAACTTTATAACATGAAAGTAACTGGCAAAATATGTAAAGTACACAGCTTAGTCTTGTGCATAATTTACATTTTTAAAAAATTTTATGTATTCAAATGAATTCATGAAGGGAGACATTAGCATGAAAAACAGATGAAAAGTTGGTTTTCAATTCTAGTTAGTTTTCAATTCCTCTTGTCTTACTGGACTTTGCCAAACATCCTCTTAGGAGCACATACCTACTTCTTTTATTCCACAGTTATCCAGGTTCCTGGGAACTTTTTCTATCCAGTTAAAAATCTATACTCAGAAAATATTGAATTAAACTCATTCACTCATTTGTTCTTTAATGTACATTTTCTGTTTGGCAGGCACCATGGCTGCTATCTATCGTCAAAGGAACTCTCAGGTCAGTAGGAAAACTAACATCCAAATAATCCTTTAGGTGAAGAATGTTGTAATGGACAAGAGCAGGGACTTCAAAAACTAAGCATAAAGATAGCATTAGTCTTGGGATGCCAAGAAGAGATTTCCTGAGAAGGATATGGTAACTTTTGCTCTTTAAAAAAGTTACTCAGGTGATGTTACAGTGGATGTCTATAAGGGAAGAGATGTGATCAGAGGTAGAGAACCATATTAAACAAGAGGCAACGGAGTCATAAACTAGAACAGTTAGCCAGAAAGATGGGGGAGTGAGACTTGTGGCAGAGATATTTGGAGCTAGACATTAATTTGCATTTGAAGAGTAAAGAAGAGGGAGGAGTTGAGGAATATTGTAGACTGAGATCGGCAAATTTTTTCTACAGTGGGTTAGCTAGTAAATATTTTAGGCTTTGTGGGCCATATGAGTCTCTGTTGTATACTCTTCTTTGTTTTTCATACTCTTTTAAAAATGGAAAAGCCTGTCTGTGTTTGAGGCATGGATATGGCCATAGGTTGCCAATCTATGTTCTAGACTAAGATATACCATGGGGGATAGATTAGTAATCTTCATACTAGTACAACAAAATACCCGAGACCAGCTAAAGAAAAGGTATCTAGCACACAGTTTTGGAAGTTCCAGGGTATGTCGTTGGCATCAGCTCAGTTCTTGGTTGTGTCATATGATAGAGGAGGCACATGTGTGTGGAAGAGCTTGCACAGTCAAACAGGAAGTCAGAGAGAGAAGAGAGTCATTCCCCAAAGACCAAGACTTCAATCACAAAGGACACTTGGGAGACACACAACCCAAGGTAAACTATGGCAGGGAATATCTTGAATCAGGTAAAAGAAGGAAAGTTCAGCCTGCGGGACAAATGGAAAAGTAGTGGCCATTATTATTAACTTGCTTACTGCTTTATCACAAATAGAAAAGCTCCCTTTCAATAAGTTTGATCAAATTGTCCTAAATAATACCATCTGTTTTTACAACATGTTCTTTATTTGAGAAAAATAAACCTTTGATTCATAGCTCCTGTAGTGTTTTCATTTTAAATCCTACATGCTCAGTACGTACTTTTTTGTTGCATTTGTCAGTTTTTGGTTATAAAGTTTTTGGTTTGGTATTAAGAATATGTTTCTTGTTACAAAGCTGTAACCCATTATATTTTTTTAATGGTAGATGCACTTTGGCTTGATGTATAATGGGTGTTCAATGTATGTTGAGCCAGTTAATGATAATGATAAAATTTCTACCGAAAAGTAAATTCCTGCTCACTTAAAAAATATCCATCAGTTTCAGAAAGCTTAAAAGTAGCCAACTTTGGCTTTAAATAAAGCAGCTGGTAGGAATGTTCTTCGGTACTATTTATATTGAAGTACTATTTGTATTTTTACATTTGCATTGAAGGATGAAGACTAAGGAATATTTTTATTATATCCAAAACAGAATTCCTAAGCTTTTAAGAATGGAATATTGTTCATTGTGTTTCTAGTGTATGCATACAATTAACTCCTGATTATTTGAGGGTGGGTTAGCCTCTATTTGCAGATGGAGGTGGTTAAGGGGAAGCAGGGATTTGCGATTAGTTCACTTCTTCAGCGGCATGTGATGAAGCTGTGGATCATCAGTCCTGATATTTAATAAGGCAGTGATTGGAGGCAGGTTCTAGGTCTAGAATCATGCAATCTGGCACATTTTATCTACTCCATTGACAGTACTGCCTAAAGTTTGTTTCTTCAGCTCCTGTACTTTGGAGAGCTGTCTTTCAACTCCAATCTCAAAATTACCTAATGGCTTAGCCTCTCTGGGAAATGAGTGTTCCAGATCCCAGCTGTGGTTTATACAATGTTTGATTGATCTGCAAAGTGACTAATTTCCTTCAAGTTGATGAACAATTAACAGTTAACTGGTTTTATTTGAACTGTGCGTGGTTTTACTGTAGATATTCTGCTTTATTTTCACCCACATCCCAAAAGATCTTTGGTAATCAAGTGTTGACTGTAATTATATACCCCCACCCCAATTTCCCTATAAATGTAATTTCACATCATTATGACCAAATCTATTTTCTTCCAAAAGATTCATTCCATTTCAGGGGTCCCATTATATAGTCCTATTTATTACAAATGAAACAATGTAAAATTGCTTAATCACAAGTTTGATTTTTGATAATCAACTTAAAAACTGGGCTGAAATTGATGTCTAAATTAGGGAATGATTTCCAAATGAATCGAACTATCTGAACATTAGTGTAACAATCAGAATACTGATTATTTGCTCCAAATGTCTTTGATGACATCCCTATTATTTTTATCTTTTTATTGCATTCTTTAATTCTAAGTGTAACAAAGTGTTATAGTTAGATATAAAATGGCCCCTGAAGAGCTCATAAAATTGGTATCAGGAGAGTGAGGTCACACCTATATCTAAGTCTGACCATGTGGATTGTGAATCTTTGGAACTGTTTTGTGAGAGGAAATGGAAGAGCCAGAATGTGTCTAGAAAGGTAGATGGTAGAGACTGTTCTTCGGAGATTTGGGAGGGCAAATAAGACTCCATAGGAAAATAGAGTAGAAGCCACATGTGTTATACTTTGGCAAAGAACTTATCTGCATTTTGCCCATGTCCTGAAACTTTGTGTGAGGCCGAATTTAAAGATGATGGGATGATTAAACTGGTGGAGGAAATCTCAAAACAGCAAAATATCCAAACTGCATTATGGATATTGATGTCTGTGTTCAGTGAATTGTACACTGAATTTTGGGAGCAGAAAGTAAAGCAGAGAGACTTTATAGATTTGCAGTTTTCCCAGGGAGGCATGTGTAAAGCTGGGGCCCAGAGAGAGATGGCTCTGTGAAAGAAAGTAAGATGGCTAAAGGGAGGTCAAACATTTTGAGGTGGAACCAAGGAAACAAGGGTAGCAATTTGCACTCAGATTCCTTCCCCGTGGCCTTGCTGGAGGCAGGCCCAACACCGCCCATCATGGGGTCTGGCTCTGCCACGGCCATGATGGAGGCGGCAGATGGAGTTGGGGCCAGCAGCAGCCCAGATGGAGTGGGCCTAGTGGCTGTGATTGAAATAGGCCCAGCAGCAGTGATTAAAAAGGTCGTGACCACCTTTCCTGCTGGTGGTCAATTTTGGTGCTCACGTAAAGCTGGCTTTGCTAAATAAAAAGGGGTCACAGAGGCTTTCCTCCAGATTTCAAAGGAAGGCCTAGGAAGCCAGGAAACATGTGGCAGGGTCAGAACCCTTGTAAGCAGGCCAAATGGGGCAATTTGTGAAGCTGTGAGGGTGAAGCCAAGGTTGCAAGAAAAAAACACCCAAATTTAGAAGTGCCAGAAACGTGGAAGGACCGCGAGGAAAGACTAAAAGCTGCGAACCACAGAGCCAGGCTGGAAGAGCGAGTCTGATGCCATTGCTATCAGTCAGGCCACAGGGGTGGGGCTGCCAAGGCCCCTTGGAGATCACATCTCACCACCTTGTGTCCCAAATGCTAGAAGCAGAGCTGCAGGATTAAATACTTGCCCTGCTGGATTTCAATATTGTTTTGGTTCCATTCCTTCTTTCTATAGTCTTATTCTTCCCTTTGGGAATGCAAATGTTTACTCTTTGCCATTGTATATTGGATGCATGTAACTTGCTTTTTATTTTGATCTTCATCGTCTTTTACAGGGGCTCACAAGAGTTCCCTTGAGTCTCAGAGGAGACTTTGAACTTTGGGACTTTTGAGTGATGGAACTGTTAAGACTTTGGGAACTCTTGGGGATGGACTAAATGCATTTTGCATTGTGAGGTGACTGTGAGGTCTAGGGGACCAGGGGTGGAGTGTAATGGTTTGGAAATAGAATGCCCTCTTAGCCCTCACATGGAAGCAGGACTTGGTTGAAATCTCAGAAGTGGATAAATCCATTATAATGGATGGGTAGTGGCCCAGGCTGGTAGGGTGTGGCTGGAGAAGGTGGGTTCCTGGGGCTGCAGCCTTGGGGATTATATATGGTTCCTTCTTCCCCTGGTGGTTCTCTTGCTTCCGGCCTCCATGATGTGAGGAACAAAGTCTTGTGCTCTTCTTCTCTCCACTTCCTGTTGCTGCCATGCGCTGAGATCCACGGTTTCTGGTTTCACATGGACTGAACCCTAAAACTGTGATCAAATAAATATTCCTCTAAATTACATGATTAGGTCTTTGAGCTGGGCGTGGTGGCGCACACTTGTAATCCCAGTACTTTGGGAGGCGGAGACCGGAGGATCCGGGTTCGCGGCCAGCCTCAGCTCTCTCTCTCTCTCTCTCTCTCTCTACTTAGTGAGGCCCTCCGCAACTTCGTGAGACCCGGTTTCAAAAATAAAGTATAAAAAATAGGGCCGGGGGCGTAGCGTGGAGGTACCGCAATCCCCGGTACCGCAAAAAAAAAAAAAAAGTCTTTGAATTACAGCAGTGAAAATGCTGACTAAGACACAAAGCAATACATATAAAAATACCTAAGAGGGGAGAAAAACAAAGAAATATATTACCATAAGTTGAAACCTGCAGAGTACTCTATCATTTCAATACCAGAAGAAGAGGAATTAACAGAAAGGGCTAGTGAGAAAGATAAAAAGACATAGGAAGTAGAAGCAGTTTATGAATCAAAGTATGGAAGAAAAATGAGTGAAGAGAGAAAGAAAAAAATTGAAAGAAAACCCAGAGTTCTTGCTGGCCTCCTTCCAAGGTGCACCCCTATCCTCTCCACACTTTGCATAATTGACATTTGTAGGAAGGTTGTAGGCAAAGTACACAGAGCCATGCAAAGACCTCATACGTTTCTGAATTAAAGCTGGGTGTGAAGGTAGAGTGAGCTTTGTTTTCCTAGGTATTTCTCTGAATCACATTTTATATCTTCTCCTTAGATCTCTGGTAGAAGATTCAGGTCATCCATGGAGAAAGCATTTACTGGGCTAAGATCACAGCTATTAGTTTGGATGTGCCATGTTATATCTGGTACTGTGGTGGCTAAATCAGATCACTCAGTGAGCCTTGTTTACCTTTGGAATAACTATTGTTCCCTGTTTGCTCTAAACATTTTGTTTTCCTCCTCAGTCCCTTACATTTTAATGTTTGAACAATATAATAAAATTAAAATGCCTGAGGCAGGGTAGATAATCAGTAAATGCAACCCTCCCTTCTCCGGATCCTTTATGCCCATTCCTAGCATCTTGCCCTTGCAGACTTCGTTTTGGATTCCCGGAGATCCACAGGTGCTATTTTGCAAGGGTTAGGGAGCTCACCACATTGGAGGTCTCTCCCTATCTCCTCACTCTCAGAACTTGCATGTCTCTGGTAGTCACAAAGCCTGCTCAGATAGTCCACTTCTCTGTCTCCTTGTGGTTGAGTTAAGTTCGCATGACAGTTCTGCTCATTGGGTTGGGAATAGAAGTAAAGATGAGTTCTTCCAAGGCAATGCACTCTAAAGGGCAAGACTCTTTGAGTGACCTTTTTTCTACTTTCTAGTGACTGCAATGTTTGAGATAGTGGCTACTCTATTAGCCCGAATTCTAGAGTGAAGAGATGGAGCAGAGCCCAGCTCACCTGCAAACGACATGAAGTGGGACTGATATAAACCATTGTTTTCAGAAACCAGTAAATTTGGGGAACATATTTTCCTTTTAGGAAACCTGACTAATGCACTAACACATTCCACCCCGCCCCCCATGCCCCATTAGTATATATTAAAATATAGACTCATTGAGGGCAGAGACTTTATGTTATGTTGTGATGTTCTTTTTTCTTTTCTTTTTTTTTTTGCAGTACTGAGGATCAAACCCATGCTAGGCAAGTACATACATAAGTACTAAAGAGGTGCTCTACCACTGAGCTACATCCCCAGCACCTTTAATTTTTTAATATTTTGAGAAAGGATCTCCCTAAATCGTCCAGGTTGGCCTTGAACTTGTGATCCTCTGTATCAACCTTAAAAGTAGCTGGGATAACAGGTGTATGCTACCATGCTTGGCTGTTGCGATGTTCTTTCTTGTATACTTAGTGCTGCACAGGGCCTAGAATATGGGCAATAATCACTCAATAAATATTTGTTTACTCTAAAAATAAATGAACACTCTACTCTTGTTATGGTAACAACAGGGGGTAAATAAATGTGGTTATTCATGCAAATGAATCACAACTCTATTAGCTAAGAAAGTCATAGGCTTTTGTTCCCAATATTATTTCATAGTGATTGCAGATTCATTGGAGAGCTGGCTTATGAGATGATTTTAGTTAGATCAGTTACCTGGCCTCCTTTAGAAAATGTCTCTTGGGGAGCTACTTGCCCAGCCTCTTGAACGGAAAGCCTCCTAATCTGCTTAAGGTGAGATATGAGTTATTGAGGGGGCTAATTGTCACAGCTGAGAGGATGAGACAAAGGGCCAGAGAGCACCTTGACAGTTGTGTTAAGTAAACCTAGCTGATTAACCCATCACTCTATTTGTAGTTATCAGTCATTAACAATAATCACTTAGTTGAATTATAGGAGAGATTCTAGTTGTGAATTATCAAGGATATTTTATTTATTTTTTCTTTTTTTTGCGGTACTGGGGATTGAACCCAGGGGCATTCTACCTCTGAGCTACACCCCCAGCCCTATTTTTTTATTCTTTATTTTGAAACAGGGTCTCACTAAGTTGCAGAGGGCCTCACTAAGTAGCTGAGGCTGGCCGCAAACCAGGATCCTCTGGTCTCAGCCTCCCAAGTACTGGGATTACAAGCGTGTGCCACCACGCCTGGCTTATTTTCTAAAAAATTTTACTTTGAGCCGGGCGTGGTGGTGCACGCTTATAATCCCAGTACTTTGGAAGGCAGAGACCGGAGGATCCGGAGAGCATACTCGCGCTCATTCTCTCTCTCTCTCTCTCTCTCTCTCTCTCTCTCTCTCTCTCTCTCCTTAGTGAGGCCCTCCGCAACTTCGTGAGACCCGGTTTCAAAATAATGCATAAAAAATAGGGCTGGGGGGCATAGCGCGGAGGTAGAACGCCCCTGCATTCAATCCCCGGTACCACAAAAAAAAAAATTTACTTTGGAATTTTAAGTGAACAAAATGGGTTCATTTACTTTATCACCTGGAATTTACTTCCTCAAAATACATCCTAAAATATCTGCAAATAGGAAGATTTTATATAATAGACATACCATGTGATTAGAGTCCCTGCATACTAAAGGCAAGTATAAGTATGAACATCTTCTGTCAAGAGCCATGTAGGGAATACCGTGACAGGCTGGTGCCCAAAGAGGAAGCTAGAAATATGTGAAAGCATTTCTCAGAGGCCTAATCAGACTACAGGCACTGGACCCGGACAGTCATCCAGTTACCACAAAGAAAGGTTGCTGGGTGTAGTGGCACAGACCTGTAATTCCAGTACTTGGGAGGCTGAGACAGGAGAACCACAGGTTCAAAGCCAGCGCACCATAATTTAACAAGACACTGTTTCAAAATAGAAAATAAAATAGTGCTGGGGGTGTAGCTCAGAGTTATAGCACCCCTGAGTTCAATCTCCAGTATCATAAAAAAATTTTAAGAGTTATGTCCATTGGGTTCTGATGAGGTAGGATGGGTGAGGGTAGCATTAATATATAGAGGTGAAGCCAGGCGCGGTGGCACACACCTGTAATTCCAGTACTTGGGAGGCTGAGACAAGAGGATTGCAGTTTTGAAGCCAGCCTTAGCAACTTAGTGAGACCCTGTTTCCAAATAAAACATAAAATAGGGTTGGGGGTATAACTTAGAGGTAGAATACCCTTGGGTTCAATCCTCAGTACCCCTGCACTCACACACAAATATATATATTTGGGTGGCAGAGATGAAATGCTAAGTGGTGTCTTGCTTTGTATCTAAACATCGACCTTCTAACGATACCTAGACTACTGGTACAGAAAATAGAATTGGAGGCCACGAAGAGTGAATGGGAACCTTGGACCCTTTAAAGCAGGTTGGGTTTCAGAGTAGAATACAGTTCAAGTGAGGCACTAACCAAAAAGTTCCGATAGTGACAGAAAATGAAAATAAATAGACATAAACTGTAATCCCGCAGGAAAGTTACAGAAAATGATTTTTAAAATAACCACTTACTTTCTTATTGCTGAAAAGATAAGGATGACCAGAGGCGGAGGAGACTTTTTCCTGATAGTGATAGTCTCCTGAAACCACTTAACACAAGCCGGGCGTGGTGGCGCACGCTTGTAATCCCAGTACTTTGGGAGGCGGAGACCGGAGGATCTGGGTTCACAGCCAGCCTCAGCTCTCTCTCTCTGTCTCTCTGTCTCTGTCTCTGTCTCTCTCCTTAGTGAGGCCCTCCGCAACTTCGTGAGACCCAGTTTCAAAATAAAGTATAAAAAATAGGGCTGGGAGCGTAGCGCAGAGGTAGAACGCCCCTGCGTTCAATCCCCAGTACCGCAAAAAAAATAAATAAATAAATAAAAATGAAACCACTTAACACCATGGAGTCAAGTTGTCAAGCTTTGAAATCATCTTGTTTTACTGTTTACCTGAGAATTATTACATTCTTTTATTTTCAAAATTTAGTCAGATATTTAAAAAACTGACAAAAAGAGATTCTAGATATTATAAATATTCAATAATAAAACTGTGTTATAAAAAGGATATGAAATATTTAAAATTAAGTTATCACAATTACGTATACCTTATTTCCTATTTCATGAATAAGAATTATGGGAAGGAAATGTATTTAATTGAGTTATAATTTATGAACAAATTATTCTCGAGTTTTTTTAGAAAACTAACATGGCAAGCTGTAAATAAATAAATAATTCAGCATATATTTAAATGCTTGTGAAGAGCAATGTACTTTAAGATTTATTTATTTATTAATTTTTGTATGTGGTGCTGGGAATCAAACCCAGGACCTTGCACATGCTGGGCAAGTGCTCTACCATTGAGCTGTAACCCTGGCCCCACTTTTAGATTTATTGTAGTTGATAAAAAGATTTAGTTCTTGACCCACTAATTGCTTTTCATCCTCATCTTGGGCGATACCATCTCTACAAATTTTACTCAGTGGTATTAAAACTAGATGACACAGGATAAAATGTTGAGGAAGATGGGAGGCTCAGACTTCCTGGAGTTTGCATCCCAGCTGACCCAATTAACTTGCTAACTGTGACACTCAGCCTGAACTTCCACATCTATAACATCGATCATAATAATTCCTGCCTGGTAAGGTCATTCTGGTCATTAAATGTGGATACACATGTAAAGTTCCTTAGCTTCACTAAATGATCTGTAAATAATAGGTGTTATCTACCATCTATGTAAGTGAGCTTGAGACCTGTGCATGGAACTGCTTTCTGGCAAAGTCCATGTGAGTATGGCACAGGGACGACATGGTCAGTCTGTCCAAAATAGAACTCTCCCTCTTCACTTCCCTATTGACTTTCTCTCTGAAGTTTCTGCCTAAATGTTTTGACTCTTATCTCTTATATCTAACCCATCCTTTGGGGAATATAATACCCTATTTAGGCGGGGACATTGAAGAACCAACCTGTCAACCCTGGAGTTCCTAGTGCTAGCTGTGACCCCCAGAAGTCGGGTGTTAATGTAAATAGGTGTGCTTAGGTAGATCTAGCCTCTACTCCTGGGAAGCTCCAGGATACAGTTGAACAGATCACACGTTCCCCATGGTTGAGTCACTTTCAATGGGGCATGAACAATGGTTGGGCACCTACTGAATGTCTGCTGAACCAGCGTGTGGCTAATTGGCTGAATGCCCAGACTATTACAGCCCCCTTTGGGTCAGTAACAGGCTTGGTTCTTGGGTGAGTAACTGCTCACCTCTCTGAGGTGACTTAACTCTTTCAGAGCACTAGGGCACCATGTAGCACACTAGAAAAAAAGTAATTTATTCGATGGCTCCTTAAGGACACTCTGTAGTGCAGAGAGGAAGCTCAGTGATTCTAAGCTCACATAGCAATGCTGCAAAGCCAATTAAGGGCACAAGACAAATTAGATGGAAGTGTACTATTGAGATATAAAGACAGTTTATATGAGCGGGATGTAATTGCCTAAGTGGGAATTTGGCTAAGAAAATGAGGCTTTTCTGAGAAGGACTTTGGAAGGAAAGAAAGCATGGCTAAGACCTCAGTTCCATATATAAACAGTTTGTATGTTTGTGTACTTTAAAAATTAGATTTTCCAAATGTTGGAGTTTTCTGGACCTTTTCCACTTATTTTAACCATTGTACTCAATTTGAGTACTAAATTGAGGATCAGGAATCTTGGCTTCTAGTCACCATGTGACCTTGGGCAGTTTACTTTCTCTGACTTTAGTTTCCCGTTCATTAGATAATATTAGGGATTGTGTTGGGATAGAGATGCTTGTAGGTGAACTTGGTGAAAAGATCCAGAAATGTCCAGTTCTATCCCAGACCAAAGCCACTGGGAGAGAGATACATGCAAGGAATGAAGACCCAAGGAAACAGACAACCCCTTTGCCAGTAGCTGGGCTACTGTCCCCAAATCCCAGGGAGGCTCTGGTAACCTGGGCTGGAGCATATAGCACAGGCTTCCCTGAGCCTAATGCCTAAAGCAGGATTTGACCACACTCTAGTTGACTGTGGGGGGTGAGGGACAGGGAAAGAGTGTGGATCATTGGTTTTCCTTCAATAAAATAGGCTTTGGGTCAGTCCCTTTCTTGTGCTACAAGAAGAATTCAACTCACATTTCCACATTCTTCACAAATGAAGTTGGCCTCTTGAGACTCCATGCTCTAACCCATTAGATCCCCTTCTTGAGCGATGAGGAAGGAGCGGGGACTTCCTTTGGGAGGAAAGTAATGGAGTGTTTTCCCTCCTCTGCAGACTCTGCCTCTGGGACTCCTGTTTCATGATGCCTTCTTCCTGGAAGCCTAAGACCTTCAGCATTGACCTGACCCAATTGATTTGGCAGCTTCGAGGTTACATTTCTATGGGAGAACAAAGAATGCCCCACCGATTGCTTGCATTGTCTGCCTAGATGTTCCTTGAGCTCTTGAGAAAGCTTGTTAGAGACCTCTCTGTTGATAATTTAGATGAATAGCTCCCTTGATAATCAAGCAATAATAATGATATTAATAACGTTATTAATCACCATCACTCAGGCAGTACATGTTCTGTGTCAGGTGCCATTTTAAGAGCTGTGACACATCAAAGCATTTAATTCTTAAAACAAGCCAGGAAGGGTTTTAATTATAATTAGCATTCCCATTTTACTGATATGAAGACTGAGGCACAGCAAGGTGAAGCAACTTCTGCAAGGTGTCATTACCATTGAAGAGGCAAGATTTAAACCCAGAGTTAGGACATTCAGCCAATTCAGCCATCAGGTTATACCACTGCCCAATGTCAGGGTTTCTTTTTGTTGTTGTTTGTTTGTTTTTTGTTTTTTGGGTTTTTTTTTGGCTTTGGGGATTGAACTCAGAGGCATTCTACCTCCAAGCTACACCCCAGCCCTTTTCATTTTTTTGTTTTGGAACAGGATCTCGCTAGGTTGCTGAGAGTTTAGCTATGTTGCTGAGGCTGTCCTTGAACCTTTGATCCTCCTGTCTCAGTCTCCCAAGTACTGGGATTACAGGCCTGTGCCACCACACCCAGCCCCAAAGTCAGTTTTATTCCTTTGACTATATATACATTTCACCCACCTAATAGTTTCCATTTATAGACAAAACCGATTTAAAGTTTGAAATCCCACTTTTATGTTAATTTAATTTATATAAAGTGTTTCTAGTTGTACGTAAACTACTTATACACAAGTGAAGGGTGATTATTAAAGTGCTCTAATTAAGAACACATGAACATATTTATATTTGTTGTAGCTCATGTTTTAATTGCGTAATAAAATTCTGCGACTCCACCATAGTAATTATAAAACATCTGAGTTTCATTCCATTTTATGCAAAAGCATAATATAATCATGGATTTCTAATGATGTTTGGTGTCCCTCCTCTTGCTGCCTTTTTATTCAGACAGGTGGATGTAACATGCAAATCAAGCGCTTCATTAAAATTAAGCATCATGTGCATCGCTGACCTAGGCCATCATCTGGCTGTTCATTGAGTCACAAAATTGAGCAACTTTCAATGAACATTACTATTACTGAACTATTGAGCTAATAGGATGTGTGAAAAGTCATCCCTTAGATGCCTGGTGGGGGAAGGCACACTTCGGGGACTAGTCCTGGCAAAGGATATTCATTGATTATACCTCCTGCGGGAGGAATTCTGAGGCCCTTGCATCAGTCAGTGGCAGCTTGGCACACAAAAGGGCAGCAGTTTGAGTCCCAAGTGCTCTAAATAATGCAGCAGGTAACTACCTCATCAGGGTTTTTAAATCCCTTAATGCATATTTGAATTTTTCTTGACAAACACCTACCATAATAAAAACCTTCCATTTCCATCACAGTGAAATGCAAAGAGCTTGTGATTTGGATTCTGAAATTAGAACCTCCACCTCCTAGCTCCTTTCACTCACGTGGTTTTACAAACACTACATACCATTTCTATCGTCTTTGACTTGAAAGATTATCCAGGACTGGAGTAGAAACACAAGGCTTAGTGTCGGGCACACTTTGCTTAGTGGCTTTGGGAAAATTTGTGTGACTTCCCTTTCCCCAGGGGATTGAATTACATGCTATATTTTCATATAGGTGGAATGTACATTTTAGTTGTAGAAATAAGTATCCTGACATAAGCAAAAGGCTTTTATTTTTTTTTCTTATTTTCCATATGTCTTTTGTCCCATCTGGGTCTCAGTTTTTATTTTACTTCTTTCCTTGCTTACCATTTGTTCTCTCTTTAAAATCTTATTTCAGCCACTTTACTTCTGTGTTCCCTTATTTCTGCAATTCATCACTTCAGAGGAATACCACATGGGTTGGGGGATTGGGAGGAGTGGGGAGGTTGTCACAGCAGGACAGAGAGGTAGCAGTTGCCACCACTTTGCCAAAGCAATGGGACTTCACCTTTTCCTGACTGCTGAAATGCTGCCCAACCAAAAGCAGTGCTGGCTGCAAAACTGCAGCTAACACAGTCACACCTATGCTGCTTCCTACCTGAGACATTTCATAAATGCAACAATATAGTTAAAGTTCCCAGCACATAGTAGGTGCAAAAAAAAGCTTTCTGAGTCATCATTTTGCTGCAGCTCGCAGAAGCAGAAAATGGGGCTTCTATTAGGGCCTGGATTTATGTTCTACTCATAGGGATTAAATTCTCCTCTAAATCCCTATTTCCGTGTCCAAATTTCTCTAATGGTGTATTTAAGGGATCGCTAAACATAATCGATTTTGCAATTGTAGGAATTCAGTCCATATTTACCTGTAATTACAGACTATTACTGTCAAGGCCTGGGGTGTTACATAAGCTTAGATATGGTTATTATATACGATAGGAGCAAGAGAAGACATGGGCTAATGAAGGTGCTGTTTGTGTTCTTTTATGTTGTCATGCTTGTCCCGTGTAACCAGCAGGCACTCGTCTGTCAGTACATACTACTGTCTGACCTGTGGGCTCTGCTTCAAACCCCAGCATCTCTGTCAACCACGAGCTCCACTGGGTTTTTGGATCTCAGCCTTGGATAGAGTGAAACTTCTCCATGTGGCAAGTGCCATGGGTCAGCTCAGCCTGCTCTGCTTCACAGTCCAGTCATCCTTGGTGACCGCCTGAAATGAAAACCTTTCTGTGTATCCCTCTGCATCTTCCCCTACTCATACGGCATTTTCTCTTCCTAACCTACTGGTCTCACAGACTTGCCCACTGCTCCCTAAGGAATGCTTCTTTCATAAGAAACTCACATTTTCATCTCATTTCATTATTTTCATTCTCAACTAATGAACTTGCATACATCTCTTTTCTTAAAAAATGAAAACATCACCTTCTACTCTTTCTTTTTCTAGCCCACTTTCAGCAGGTCTTCCTCACTGTAGCCTCCCTTGAAATCCTGCATCCTTAATCCATAGGACTTTCTTTAATCTTCATGTTAATTTACTTCTCCACAGCTCTTAATTATCTTAAATGACTTTGACTTTCTTGAAAATTCTCCCTGGCTTCATTAAAGTGTTTCTCCTTTCCCTAGGCTTTTCTGAATGGCTTTTTAAAGTTGACTTTATAGATGTGCATTTCTTCAGTAGTACTTTGTATGCATTTTCTTCTAATATTCTTTCCTTGAGCCCTTTTTCTTCTCTACATATTTTCCCTATATCCATAATTTCAATAATATTTACTCCAGGAACTTCAAAATTTATACCCTACCTCCAATCTCTCTGAAAAGCTCCAGACCAGCCTTAAACATAAGATAATTATTATCTTCCTTTCAAATTGCCCCTCCTCTTACATTTTGGTTAGGATAAATGTTATCTTCATGGTTATCTTAAAAGAAACAAAAACAAAACAAAACAAAAACAAACCAAACATGCACCTGACTGGGTTTTGTACTTGATCCTTCCCTTTCATTCATCTCCCACATGGACTTCATTTTGGTTGAGTTTGATTCTACTTCAACATCTGTCAAATCTCTCTCCTCCTCTGACTGACTTAGTTCAGCTCTTCACCTTTGCTGTAACAGCCTTCTAACTTACCTTCCTGCTTCTAGTTTTTAAATCCATTTCAATTCTTCTCTTTCCTCTTCTTAAAGACAAATATATCTTGCTTAAAAGTTTTTTGTAGTACCTCATGACCGTCAGGGTTGGTCCTAGCCCTTTGGCAGGGCCTGTGAGTTCTCATGTGACATCTCACCCACCTGACTGCATTTCTTGTCTCTCCGCATCTTCCCTGTCCTTTCCATCACTCCAGGTCACATCCCATCGGAAGGATATACTTCCATACCCATTCCTTTGCTCATGCCACATTGTCTGCCTGGAATAAACACCAGGTTCATTGCCCCTTCTTCCCCAGTAGAAACACCCTACTCCTAACCTGAAAAGCAGCCTAATATTTGGTCTTCCAGCTTGCCTTAGGCTTTGCAAGATCTTTCTAATCCACCAGGTATGGTTTGGATGCCCTCTTAAGTGATTATACACACCAAATGATCTCCGTTAATAAATTCGAGTTTGTTAAATGAAAGTACTATATTGTATACAATTTGCATTTCAAGCACCTAGCACCCTACCTGACATACATCTCGTGTTCAGGACCTGTATGTGGAATGTAAAACTAATAAAATTTCTGCTCTCACACAAACACCGAGTCACCTTTTAAGAAAAAATTTAATGGTGTAATGCTGCATAGTTAGAGCTTGTTAGCCAGAGTGACTTATTAGCTAGAGTGACTCCATATTTGTTACTCAGAATGACCTCAAACCTGACCCTAAAAAAGGGAAGTTGGCTTTGAAAAAATTAAACCAGGACATTGGCAGGATAGTTAACAGATTGTTGTAATAACATATTGTAACTTATTGTGTTATTGTTATCTTGGTAACCGCCTATTCTTGCCTCTGTACTTTCGTTATACTTGGCTTGCTTGATGTACCTGAATACTATGGGAACCATAGAGGCTGCCCACCCCCTGCCACTGAAACCTGCCATGGGAACCTCAGTTTCACCCTGAGCTTCTATTGTGTCTTACCCTATATAAGAAAATGCTGGAGGGCAGTCAAGTACTGCACTTGGCTCTCAGCCTGTGTAGTCTTACTGGCCAGTAATAAAGACTCTCATTTAACACCTTTGGTGGTCTGATTGGTCCTGACTGGGATGCTACCTCACAACAATGGTACTATTTATTTATTTATTTATTTATTTATTTATTTATGGTATTGGGGGTTGAACCCAGGGGTATTATACCTCTGAGCTATACTCCCAGCCCTATTTTATTTTTATTTTGAAACAGGGTCTCACTATGTTGCTGAGGGCCTTGCTAAATTGCTGAGGCTGACCTTGAACCTGCAATCCTCCTGTCTCAGCCTCCCAAGTACTGGGATTATAGGTGCCATTTCTTATATAATATTTTATCTCCTTAGAACTCCTGTTTGGTGTGACATTCTCATTCTATTTTCTATGTTTGTTATATATATTTAAAATATTTTTATATAAAGTTAAATAAAATTTGGAATGATTTTTTTATTTTTTAAAGTGAATTTACAAGATGGATTATTACAAAGATGTATCTTTAGAGACAACTAAATGTCATCAATTTAATATAAGTGTAAAATGTCTGCTAGCTTCCATCACAATGACTAAACATTTCAAATAGCTATTTTCTTAAGTAATTTTTTAAAATGTATACTTCATTCATGTGTCAGGAAAATGTACCATTTCATTTGATTAGTGTAAATCAAATTGCTACAAACTGCTCTCTGAACTAACACCACGCTGTTTCACATGCGCATTAAGTAGTAAATCAACTTTATTGGAAATGCTGGGTCTCATCTTTTCAGAGAGAATGCTGTGCACTTTTTCCAGAGGTGCAATAATTCTTTTACATTTCTGAAGTCTCTTTAGTAAATTGCCCCTATTTAGTAAATTATCACTGCACTAAATAGCCCAAAGTAATGGAAGTATTAAGTGTCCAAAAGTCACATCTCTGTGGTTCCCTGAGCTTTCAGCTAAATACATTTAACTCTCTTTCCTTGTTCTTTCAGAAATATCTCACGTATCCTTGACCTTGTGTGTGTGTGTGTGTGTGTGTGTGTGTGTGTGTGTGTGTGATGATACTGGGGATTGAACCCAGGGGTATTCTGCCTCTCAGCCATACCCCCAGCCCTTTTTATTTTTTAATTTTGAAATAGGGTCTCACTAGGTTGCAGAGAGTCTTGCTAAGTTGCTGAGGCTGGTCTCCAATCTATGATCCTCTTGTCTCAGCCGCCCAAGTACTGGGATTACAAGTGGGTGTCACCACACCCAGATCCTTTGGCCAACTTTTGACTAAGATTTCTCAGCATCCACTGGTTAGCCATTATGTCCTACTACCTGCTTCTGGAGAGTTTTTGGACTAAAAGACTTTCAATAATGAGAGTACAGTGCAATACTTAACAAAAGAATTCAACGATGCATGGGAGGGAAATGTCACACTTATGGGCACTCTTAAGTTAATTCATCTTCTATGGCCTTCCTCATTTTCATAGAAAATTTATCAGCTGCCTGCATGAGTAAGACTGGCTCAGCTTCATATTTAAATGTATTGTGTCCACATGCAGCGAAGTGTGATGTTAAGTCCTGCTACAGTATTACGATGTTTTTTTTTTAAAAAGCTTTGTTAGGTAGAAGGTGTATTTTGGATATGAAAAGGTTCCTTGTGGCTAGTAGAAACATGGAATGGGAAGACTTCTTGTTAATTAAGACAATTTAACCTATCCCTTCCGACACAGAGATTCCTTTAGTTTTACTGAAAATGCACATGCATTGAATCTGCTCAAACATTCCAGCAAGTATTTTCTACCTTCTGGTCATACACCTATTAAGTGAACACATTGTGACTGCCTTGTAGGATGACATGCTAGCCCATGTGGGTTTAGAAGCAGTCCCTGCTACATGCTTCATCAGTTGCAACTGTGGATTGAATGTTCCTTTGGAAGCTCTTCCATAAATATTTCTGCAAATGAGTGATCTGTTCCCATTACATCTGCTAATGCTATCTTATGGCAGAGCAAACAAATAGTTCAGACATCACATGAGTGCACACAGGAGCAGTAAGGGGCACTCTGGCGGGTGTACACATCGCTGAGAATTGCACCACTGACTGTCTCGCAGGAGCTAACCTGTCTTTTCAGAGACACATTTCTTGACAACCTGTCACAGGGAGAGCTGTGGATGTTCAGTGAACAAAGAAATAATGCTAACATTGTATATGTTAAAAAGCCGCAAACTTTAATCTCGACAGCTTCTGACAAAATGTAAACATCTTCTTAGGGCCAATGAAATCTCGGGAAAAAAAATAGTATCACGAGAGATAAACACACTGAAAACTAAAAAAAAAAAAAAACTAAAAAAAGCATTATTGCATCCAACTAAAAATACTATTCAGAATAAATTTAGAAGTAATTTTAAAATTGTATTCTATTCCTGAAGTCCAAGCAGGTGTTGTTAGTATTGCCAAATAATTTCATATCTCTCTCTGTTTTCTGCAAAAAAAAAATGAGGAAAGTTGTTTATACCTTTTCTCAGCCTAGTGGTTATTTTCTTTTTACTTGTAAAATAAGGGACAATTAAACTATTTTCCACTGTGATAGCAATTTGAGATGTACTTCTACATGAATGGTTAAAAATGGCTGACTTCTTCAGATCTGTTTTTGCATAAAAAGGTTATTTCTAATTTTCAAAGGAAGGAAATTTAAACAAATAGGAAAATACACATATTTTTAATGCAGCTCAACAAACTATGGGAGAGAAACAAGATAATATTATTTTATGACCAGGCATCCTGTGTCATACCATATTTAGAATGAGGCCATCATAGATAGAAACACCCGCAGAGTCGGGCTGCTCCTCTGTATATCACAGCCAGTAATTTGCCAATTAAATGGCCACTCGGTATCTTTTTTATTTGCCTAAGATTCAAATACTTCTGCTTGGCAGCTTGAAATTAAAAAGAAATTATTTTTAAAATCAAATAAGGAGCCCACACAAATCAATAAATTCTGAAAGTCATACAACACGTGCCAGTCTTGGCCTGCTGCATTCCTGACCAGTGAGATTAAAGAATCTGTCCATCTCTCAGCTATATTTTTCTGCCTCTAAGGTTTCTGAAATGTGTCATGTTATAGAAAAATACAGCAAAAAATTAAAGACATTTCTCTAACAGAACTTTCTTGTTCCAAGACTTGCTCTGCTTATAGCTTAACTAGTAACTTTAGTGCTTTGTGCAGAAAAAAATACTCAGAAAGATAGTTGTGTGATGACTAAGAAAGGTTTTCTTTAAAAAAAATTGTAAAAATAGAAAATGACACATTGAGAAATTCTATTTCTTCCAATTGCACTGCTCACAGTATCTAGGAAGAGATCTTTTGATTCCCAAACTCCTACTTTTCCTACTCCTGCATCATTCTTAGGAGTTATATAGACTGTGGCAAAACTAGCTCCACACTCCACTGCAGTGAATGAGGTTTTATTTAGTTGTTTTTTTTTTTTTTTTTTTTTTTGTACATGGGGACTTGCTATGTTGCCAGGCAGGTCTAGAACTGGTGGAGTCCAGTGATCCTCTTCCTGGGTCTCCCAAGTAACTGGAATTATAGGTGAGAACCAGTGCCCCTAGCCTGTGAGATAATCATCTTGAGGGGCTTATTGGAAGCCCGCCTCCCTCCCTCCCTCCCTCCCTCCCTCCTTCTTTTCTTTCTTTCTTTTGTTTTTGTTTGTTTTTTATTCCCCAAGTTTTGTTCTCCTCAACCTAGTACAAATATATTACAGAATGTTTGATAGTCTTAGAACACAAAGTGCCTCTATTATAAACCCATCATTTCGCCTCGAAAATTTGCTGTGATGTAAAATAAACTTATCTAGAGAACGTTCATAGAAACTTACAGTATGCAAGAAAATTACTTCCAGTAATGCCAAGTAGACTTAAGCCAAGGCATGAAGGAAAATTCTACAAGTCACAAACCCAATAACAACAGCGACAAAATAGCACTGAGGTGGGGAGGTTCCCACCAGCAGCTATGCAGACTGCCCTGTTTATTGGACTGCTTTTCCAACTTTTTCTGGGTGGTGTTTGGGGAGAAGGAAATACAGAAAGGTGCAAATAACACAGTCCTGATAACTGTTTTTCCCTCTCTCTCTTTTTAAAGATAACATAGTTTTCCTTATAGGTACATTTGCTAGGCACTCTGTGTATGCATAGCATTGTCCTAGGAGTTAAGAAGTAATAGGGTTCCAGAAAGAAAGATTCCTCCTCTTCTCGAAGAAACACTCAGACTACCTAATCAGGAGCTTGTGTTGCATGACCAGCATGGGGTTCACACAGCAGAAACTAGTCCAACCAGCAGTGATTTGGGGCACTCCTGTGACTAATTTATATTCTCACTCAGTTGAGAGTAAACCTACCCTGAGGACCCACTGAAAAGCATTATCCATGTTGTCTATTTCCCTCCCTTACAGTCAGTGAGAAACAAGAGGCTGAAATCCGATAAAACTCCATCTGAATGTGTTCCCCACAGCTCAGGTGAGCTGCCTTGTTTCTAGGACTGCCCAGGGATTCCAGGAGACCATTAGTGGTTTACTGCTTAGCAGTAATACCATAACGGGGAATGCTTTGACTATTAGTTTGTGTTTTGAAATACTATATAAAATACTTTGAAGCATTTTATCTGATGATTTGAAACACAGAAAGCATCAATCCTTCTCATAATAACACACACCAGCTCTCTCTCTCTCTCTCTCTCACACACACACACACACACACACACACACACACACAGCAATGGAGTAGAGAAAAATATCTGTTTCATCCTGACATCTTATGTTGTATCATTCCCCAAGGGCCTAATGATTACTGGTAAATATGTATAAGCTCTATGACATCTGCAGTCAATGATTTAGTCAATGATACTTTTTAGAAACTTGGATAGCCGGAATGACCTTCCATATATACTTAGGAAGAAAAGGAGGGATAGAAAGAGGAAAGAAGGGAAATTTCAAAGACATTGTGATGACTGTCAAAAATTTTAAAAGCAGGAGTAAGTAATAGCCCAAGAGAACCCAAAATTGTCCTAAAAGCCTCTTCATTGGTAATGTCAAACTGTGTGATTAAAATATAGTATATTTCTGTTAAGTCTTGTGCTTTGTATAAAGGACTTAAAGCCGAGTTCTATTTTGAACAACTACCTGCTATATCTGGATTAGATGGTAATAGTAAATATGATCTGATACGTAGTGCAAAACTGCAAAAGATGCTCTCTTCCTACAGTTCCCTTAGAGTCCATAAAATAGATTTCAGTGAGGAGTTTGACAAAAACATGAAGCATTGCACTAGAGGAGTTAAAATTGTTTGTGACAAAATCAAATGTACATGCATTAATTAACTCTTCAATTAATTACAACTCTTTCCTTTTGGTGCAAATTGGTATTGGCTTATAACTTAAAAAAATTAAGACTCACTATGTTGCAACAATGTGGATAAGTGTTCTCTTCACTACTACTCTGAGAAACAAAATGATAGTGTTAGAAAGATGTGTGTGTATGTAAGGTAAGGCAGTAAGAGCAGTGGTTTACACAGATAAACTGAACAGTAAATGTACAAGATTCGCTCCAATCCAGGAGTGAAAGGTTAATTTCCTAAAGAAACAGAGGCACAGAAACAAAAAAATGGAAAGGAATCTGCATTTCCAATGGTACTAGGAAACAACAGGCAGAGCATAGTGAATATTTAAAGACGGGAAGGATTTAAGAGAACTCTGCTTTTGTCATAGCTGGCTAAAGACAATAATACAATAATGGAAAGTGGAGAGCATTAAAAATATAAGGGAAAAGAACTCATCCTGGGTAGCAAGCTGGTTAATTTGGACACTGAATTTGAGGTAAAGTGAACATCTATATTAAAAAATGAGTCTACATTTGCATAAAGGCTTATATTTTTAAGGCATTTGCTTATGTTATTTTGCTAGACTCTTACAACTTTAGATGCTCCCTATGATTCTATTCTACAAATAAGAAACTGCAGGTCAGATACATTGAATGAATTATTTAAAGACACATAGCTTACATGCTGAAGAGCTAAGATTCCAACACAAATGTCGTGATTCCTAAATCTAGAATAAATATATCAATACTTGTTATTTGGAGACTGAGGATTAGAATTTGTCCCCAAGAGTTTGGAAATTACTAGGTAAAATAAACAATGAAAACCAAAACCAGGTAGTCCTGAAGGAATCCCAGGAGAGCAAATAGATTCATGATTTATTGAACCCATTTGTCTATGTTTCTGGGGTTGAGCTGTTAGATACTTTGATTTCTTTTCCTATTTAGCAAAACAATCTTAAAATGATGTGAAATCTATTCTTTTCCTTGACTAGTTCCCATAACATTCTCACTCTTCTGTCTGCTCTTTCCCATGGTGATTCTTTTTGTCTTTCTTCTTACTTTATTTTAATTAATTAAATTAGGGTGTTTTTTTTTTTTGGTAGAACTGGGGATAGAACCCAGGGGCATTCTACCTCTGAGCTACACCACCAACCCTATTTTATTATTTTTTAAATTTTGAAACAGGGTCTCACTAAGTTGATGAGGGTCTCGCTAAGTTGCCGAGGCTGCTTTCCTCCCGTCTCAGCCTCCCAAGTACTGGGATTACAGGTGTGCACCATCATGCCGGGCTCTTGTCTTTCTTTTTAAAAGTCATGAAAGAGCCTATATCATCTATTCTGGCATCCTTGTCTCCACTGCCACATTCTACTTCTCAATTTTCTCTTTTTCTATGGGCATCATGCTTAACTGAAAAACTCACTGTGTAGCAGCAATCCTTAGTATTATTTTTCTATGGTTATAATAGAGAAACTCTCTTAGGATTTTCTTCTTTTCCATTTAAAGAGAAAACAGAAGAAGAAGAAAAAAACCCTGAAAAGCCTCATTAGTTTAGCTTGGGTCAGTTTCTTCAACTGTACTTGAGTTAGTAACTAAATCACAAATGGTTACTCTAAAACAGGTAAAACAGGTGCATTCCAGATAGACAAACACACCAACCCAAAGGGTGAGAAGACACATCATGTGGGTAAAGAAGGGGTGAAGGCAAGTGCTACTCTTCACTGGTGACTAAACCAGGACTATGTGAAATAGTGTGTTATGGTAGAAACCTAACATGGCACTTTTTAGAGACCTCACTACCCTGAGCAGAACATGAAAAACAACAACAAACCTAAACATTCAAAACCAGCCTCAGCAACTTACTGAGACCCTCAGTGAATTAGTGAGACTGTTTCACCCCCAAAAAAGTTTGTTAAAAAAAGAAAGAAAAGAAAACTCATCTAGTACATCTAGTATGCACAAGGCCCTGGTTTGATCCCCAGCACTGCACATACATGCTTTTAAAAGGTGCATATATTAAGCCAGACATGGTGGCACAAACCTGTAATCCCAGCTGCTCACTAGTCTGAGGCAAGGGGATTACAAATTAGAGGACAGCCTGGGCAATTTAGCCACACTGCCTTAACACACTGCCTTCTGGATTCCAGGGTTTCTGATGAGAAACTCAGGACCTTAAAGGGAAATTATGATGATAGGTCCCTTCCTTTAGGCCCCATAGATGTTAACAATGTGCCCTATGCTGTCTTAGGGAGTAGAGCATTTTGTTAGAGTATCACAGTATGAGTGAAGTGCTACCATCCTTTTGACGCTAGTCATTCTGAGTTGAAAGAAAAAGAAATTTGAACCAGGCATGGTGGCAAACTCCTGTGAGTCCAGTAATTGGCAGGCTGAGACAAGAGGATTGCAGGTTCGAGGCCAGTCTTAGCAACTAAGTGAGGCCCTCAGCAACTTAGTGAGACACTGTTTCAAAAGAAAAAATAAAACAGGGCTGAGGGCTGGGGGTGGATCTTGGAGGTAAAATGCTCCTGGGTTCATCCCCTACTACCACAGAGAGAGAGAGAGAGAGAGAGATAGATAGATAGAGAGAGAGAGAGAGAGAGAGAGAAAAAAGAATAAAAACAGGAATTTCATCCCTTGAGTTTAGATATGATGAGGTCTTTAAAAGTCAAAAATTTGCATCTCCCTGATTGCTAATGATGTTGAACATTTTTTCATATTTTTATTTGCCTTTTGTATTTCTTCTTTTGTGAAGTGTCTATTTAGTCAATAGCCCATTTTTTGGCATTTCCCAAGCACTTTAATTAATAATATCTTATTTGATTTTTTACTCTTACCATAATACCCTGAAGAGCAGCTGTCATTACTATTTTGTTATGGTCAATTGCCCATTTCTTGATTGAGTTATTATTATTTTTTAGTGTTAAGTTTTAGTGTTAAGTACTTTGTATATTTTAGATTTAAGCCCTCTATCAGAGGAGTAGCTGGCAAAGATCTCCTCCCATTCTATATGCTCTCTCTTTAGACACTCGATGGTTTGCTTTAATGAACAGAAACTTTTTAGTTTAAAGCCATCCCATTTATTAATTCTTGTTTTAGTTTCCTGGGCTTTGGGGTCTTATTGAGGAAGTTTCTACCTGTGCCTATAATGTTGGAGTGTTGGACCTATGCCCCCCTGTAGTAATTTCAAAGTCTCTGGTCTAATTTCTAGACCTTTGAGACTATAATGTACCCATAAAGATATTTTTTAAAAAAACCAAAAATTATTACAGTTTTCCACACTCAGAGTGAAAAGGTCATTGAAGCATCCTACAAATTTTAATGTCTAAACAAGTAAACACCAGTTTCAACAACCCACAGAAGCAGAAAGCTTTATTCTTATTAACATGGAAAAGGTCCTGGGGGCCCAAAAGTGACACTGTCACAGTGGGCCATGCCCAGCTGTGACCTGGCCATTTCTTGCTGTAACCTCACAAGAAGCCATTGTGACAGAGGCTCAAGTCCCAGCTATATAAGGCCCTGCTGCTGCTGGCTTTTGTCCACAAGTACAGGGAGCTCATGGTACTGACCTGTTGGACTCACACTTAGTAAGCTCATTTGGTGGATTGGTGGCTTTGGATCTGATTTGTTGGTTTGGGCTTTTGGCTTTGTTGTTTTGTGTGTGGTTTTGATTGTTTGGGTTTGTTATTTTGTACTTTTACTTCTTGTTGTTTTGTACTTTTGTTTCTTGTTGTTTTGTTTTGTTTGTTAGTTGCTCTTGCGGCTTTCAATAAACAGTGTTAGGAGAGAGAGTAGTGAGGCAAGACGAGGCCTCTCGGCCAGCTCTCCCTGTGAGGATGCCCTCAAGGGCCATTACGAGATCCTGAAGGACATCAGCAAGGGCATCTTTGCCCAGATCAAATTGGCCTGCCAAATCCTCACCGGGACTGAGGTGTTTGTGAAGGTCTTGACTAAGGACAGGTATACGCTCCCTCTCGTTCTATCCAAAATGGATATAATGAGGACTGTGGAGCCCCTGAAGGTGGTCCAGCTGTTTCAGATTATAGATACCGCTGACTATGTCTACCTGGTGATGGAGCACATGTGTGGAAGGCACTGGCTTACTGGCTCACTGGCCACCAGCTACATCTACCTGGTAATGGAGCATGTGTGTGGAGGGCACTGGCTCAATGGCCACCTACTATGTCTACCTGGTGATGGAGCACGTGTGCGGAGGGCACTGGCTCAATGGCTCACTGGCCACCAACTAGTTCTACCTGATGATGGAGCATGTGTACGGAGGGCACTGGCTCACTGGTGCCTACTATGTCTACCTAGTAATAGAACACGTGTGCGGAGGGCACTGGCTCACTGTGACCCATATTATATGAACATGTTGCTGCTGTGTGCTGGCCCCAAAATTCACCTTGGATCCAACCAAGTAGCCCCAGTGAAAGGGGAGCAAAAGATTATTTAACGAGGATTATTTAATGTCAAAGTGCCTCCAGTAAAAGCAGACCACTAAAAGAGACAATACCAACTCCCTAGACCCTGACATCGACCAGCCTAACGTGGACTCAGACAGCTACAAGAGGGATGTGCAAACGGCCTGGGGCTTCTCCATAAAGATTGCAGTCACAAGCCCATCTGGAGCCTCCTGGAGATGAGGGGCCCCTCCACCTGGGAGAAACCTTAGAGACTTTTTCCTGGGAAACTTCCCCTGCTCTGAGATGGTTTTTAATTTGTTTCTTATGAATCTTATAAAAAATTGATGATCCTGAAAGATGAAAAGTTTTTTTTAAAGTGGGTGTAATGCTAATTAAAGTAAATCTGTTAATTTTTAGCTTTCTAAAAGTTTGAAGCCCACTAACAAAATATAGTACTGTTATTGCAATCTCATCATTAAGAAAAGTTGTCTTGGAATAAGTCAGGATGATGCAGCATAATGGATCCAAACAACCTGGATCACCTGACCTTCCTGGGGCATTAACAGGATCAAACATCCCGGGTTGCCTGACTTCCCTGGTTTTAACTATGAAAGTCCAATATCTGAGAAACTCTTCAGTTCTTGGGAAGCCAGAATAGTTGACTGTCCTGCACACTCATGGATTATGTAAGTGCCTGGGGATATACATTTTTTTTGGTCTTGATTATTTACTATTAACACATGGGGTCAGACTTGGTGAAGTTACATGTTGATTTGTAGACCTTGACGGCAGAGATGCAAATAAATTGTCTGTTAGAAAAGATAGCCCCAAAGGTTATTGTCCTCTAGGACATTATCAGGTTTTGCATCTTGCTAAAAGTCTTGTCTCAACATTTCTTTAAAATAACTGCTTTAAATATCTATTTTTTTTCAAAATGCTTTATCATTGTACTGGTATTCACATTAACACAATAATTTTTTTGCATGTGTTCTTTCCATATTTGTGTAGCAGTCATATTTTAACCTTGGAAATGCATACTTTGACATCACTAAAGAAAATTAGACCATCATGATTTCCATGAATTCTTTTAGACAATAAGATTTTACCTAAAATACACATGTATTTCACTAAGCTTTAGTTTACTTATCTCTATTTATGAGGATAACATGGGGTTTCTGTGATGATAGAATGAGATAATGTATGCTAATTATGAAGCAAAATGTCTTCTATCTTGTTAGGCTATATTTATGCTTTACAGTTATGACTATCAACTTATTTCCAAATTTCTTCCTGTGTAATTTTCAACACCTAAGTGTAGGGAAATATTTCTGCTAACTTTTATCAAATGTATTCTCATTGAAAGAGTCTACATGATTAAATTCAATACATTATGATTCAATACGTGGTTTGCTATCACTCTTATGTCTTTTCGCCTATATCGTTATTCAGAATGCATTCTCATTTTATATTTGTGGGGAGAATTAATCAGTCCTAAGTGCATCACCTTGCATTTGTTCTTATTGAATTTCATTACATTTAATTCAGTCTATTTCTCAATTTTTAAGCATCAGTCTGAATTCTCCAAATGATTTGGTCTCTGAACATTTTTGTTATCTTTGGTGAAGGTAATATATATAAAACAAGGTAGAAATATTGTATGAAAATATCCAGTTTTCCATATTTAAAGGATCCGAAAAAAAATTTAATGTTATAATAAAGGACACTTTAACCAACAGTAATATATTTCCACATTACATACTTCGAATATTTCTCTAATTTTTAAAAATAATTAACCAATTAACCTCCAGACATTTCCAGTAATGTAGCAGAAGGAAGATAATTCACAAGTTTATGTTTTTGGAGCTACCAAAAATTACTGAAATATCCCAGGTCCGTCCTTCCTTCCTTCCTTCCTTCCTTCCTTCCTTCCTTCCTTCCTTCCTTCTTTCCTGAGCTTTGATTCATAAATGGTGATTATACAATAAGCAACCCCAGCTGATTCAAGGAGCAGGACATAGATAGAAATCAGGGTAGGACCCTTAACTATGCCTGATACCTGAAGGAGATTCAGGGATGGGATGTGAGTCAAAAGCCAGACAGACCTTGATTACTCCTGAAAGATGCAGAGTCACATCCCACTGTGAGGTTCAAACCCATAATGCCTGAAGCAAAGCTAGGGTCTCAACAAAAAAACAAGGAATAATTTTTGAATGGACACACTGTGGTGCACTGATAAAGTTTCTATTCTTATAAATATTTATTCAAGTAAAATAAATCCAATTAAGCAGAAAGCCATTTAAAAAATATGTGACCAGTAAAATGAAAGCAGAAAATTGTTTCTAAAAGCAAATTTTTCTTTCCCAGCTCTCAACCTCAATGCCTCACCTCTAATCCCAAACTAGAAGCACTAGCTGAATTTAGCTTCTTTTTGATTGTAGGTAATTACCTATTTCTTGCCTATGTTTAGTATGAAAGCATTCGATGAGGACAGAGGATAGGAACCTGTTTCTTTGATCATGAACCAGCAAATAATGGATTATGGGACAAATCCAGCCTCAGGCTATTTTATACTAAAAATATAATGGTTTTACATTTTTAAATTATTAAAAGCAAACAAAACAAAACAAAGATTATGTAGCAAAGACCATCTGTGGCCCAAAAGTCTAGAATGTTCACTATCCGGCCCTCTGCAGAAAATGTTTATCTAACCCCATAATCACAAGTCCAATTATGAGAGCGTCTAGAACAAGTTCAGCAAACTTCTATAAATGGTCAGAGAGTAAATATCGTAGGCTTTGTGGGCCAAATGGTCTCTGTTGCAATACTCATTTCTACTGTTGTAACATGAAAGAAGATGCAGACAATAGGTAAGTGAGTGGGCGTGGCTATGTTCCAATAAAATTTTATTTGCACAGTCGTTGGCTGGATTGGGCCCAGTGGCCACAGTTGGTGACCACTGTTCTAGAAGAGTGCTCCCAGCTCTCAACTCAACCTGTCTACTTGATTTCCCACTTTATTCTTGCCTTGATCTCTTAGTCTCTGAACTCAGTTTATGAAGGCATTTTAAACCCATCTGTTATCTTTTCCAGGGACCATGATTTAACTACCTATGTGGACTTTCAGTTTTCTGGCTTTCCAAATTTTCTGGCAATTACCTCTTGCTTATCTGCGCACATGGTGTCCATTGGAACATACTTTATCTTTCTTTATGTACCTATTCTGAGGTCTAAGTGTCAGAGTGCTGATCCCCTTTTGACTTAGACCAAGTCATTAAAACAACTCTGGTCTCAGAGGAATCATTATTTCACATTGGAGGTAGTTTGACACCCCAGAAAGACTCTGGGCTTAAGTGTCAGATAGATCAGGTTAAACTTCTCTCTTAAAGACTTTCTATCCTAAAGAATTTTGACAAATTTTCTCTCTGAGCCATTCTTTCCTGGTCCTTAGTACCTCTACTTCAGGCCTTTTGAGGATTAAACATGTAAATGTATGTAAAACGTCTGGCATGTTGTAGGCATCAACCACTGTTTGATGATGATTATCCGAAATCATGATTGCTGTAATTGTCTCCTAAAAGATTCTGCTTTCAGTATTTTCCCTTTCCATCTATTATGCACACAAGTGTTGAATTAATCTTTTTATGATGCCTTTTTCAAAATCCATTTCTTCAATTAAAGTACTTAAAATGGTTCCCAGGTATTCAGACAGGATCTAATATTCTGATGGCCTAATCCCATAGATGGTGTTGGGACTAAATTTTCTCCATTGGGATCACTAGACTAGAAACTCCTTGAGGAATAGAGGTGAAGGTTAGCTTGGCCAGGCGTGGTGGTGCACGCTTGTAATCCCAGTACTTGGGAGGCTGAGACCGGGGGATCCGGGTTCGCAGCCAGCCTCAGCTACTTAGTGAAGTCCTCCTCAACTTAGTGAGATCCTGTTTCAAAATAAAGAATAAAAAATAGGGCTGGGGGTGTAGCTCAGAGGTAGAATGCCCCTGGGTTCAATCCCCAGTACTGCAAAAAAAAAAAAAAAAGGTTAGCTTGGACCACAATGATGAATTGAACTCATCCACACAAAATGTTCTACTAATTTCTACATACACAATCTAGGTAACAAAAATGATTCAAATGTGGCAATTCCATCAGCATTTATACCTATGTTTCCTTTTTGATCCTAATTACACCAAAAGCGTGTCTAATTATTGAATGTTTATTTCTTAACCTCTGCCTGACAGACTTCTGGAATGCATTGATAAAGACATGACCCTGCCTCTAAAGTATCATGGAGGCTCTTGGAGGAACGTCAGTAGGGTCCCTTTGGAAGCAGGAACTGAGACAGAATGAGGAATTATTAGAGGTAATGTCTTAAAGGGTAAAAGGAGGAGGAGGAAGCAGGGCTGCGAAAGGAAACTCTTTAGGTCAAGATGTAGAGTTGACAAAATCTTGGTCAACTCAATGGGGAGCTGAGAGCAAAGACTATGAGTGAGAGGAGTCCTGTGTTGAGCAGAAGGGCCAGGTCCCACCACTGCTGCAGAGCTAGAGCACTGGGGGCACTCCACAGGGAAGACGTGGCCTGGTTGAAAGTGGAGGCAGATCCTGAGGGGGGAACAGCTGCAGGCTGTCAGCTCACTGCACTGCGTAGAGCTGAACAGGGTTTTCTTGAAGGGACAAGTGGATAACACATTTCCATAGCTGGCATTGGGAGACAAAGGCAAAAAAAAAAAAAAAAGGTGTAATTCCTGTAACATTAAATGATAGAAGTATATATAAGCTAAAGGATTCAATTAATGTATTATGCTAAGAAAGGTATCATTGAGCACAAGCCAATTTGAATCTCATCAAGTATTTCAAGAGACATGTTTGAATCATCAACGTTTTTGGAGACAATATCTATAAGTTTGCTTCGGCTTATGTTTAAATTCTTGCTTTTACTTAAAACTACTGATTCCGTAATTGCAATTTTATGAATGAATGGCTGGGTATTTGTCTTATGCCAAGTGCTGTGTGGATGTATGTCACTATCACTACGATATGAGACTATAATAAAAGTATAAAAGTATAAAAATAGAGTATTAATATGTGAAAAAATAGATCCTTAGATTACAGAATTATTAAGAACTTCTATGGATTGCTGTAAGATGGAGTGTTAACCTATATGTTTTAAAAACATTTTCATTCTCAGACTAATTGGGGAAAGCTAGAGGATAAACAAATTAGACATAGATCTTTTTCCTGCAAAATTTCACAGGGCTTTTAATGGGTAATATACATTAGCATCTCCAATAGAAGGAACAGTATAAAGAGAGTAAATAGAATTTCTGACACTTAACAGAACATAGTACCAAAACTAGCTTGGGAATTATCGAACTAATGAACTTTAGGTTTATCCATATGCTGTAATTTAGTTGATTATTCCTATATTTTGAAATATCCAAAAAAGACTAATTTCTGTTTCAGTTTTTATCTGCATATATCACATTAGATAGACAAAGCCCAATTTCCCATTTCATTGTTAAAGGAAAATGTTCTTTCTAAAATAAATCTCATATTTTGAAACCATTAGTTACTAACACTAACTAGAGGCTAAAGGCAGCTATAATTATTTGCATCATCATCTGGAATTGGCTTTCCTTTTAATAGAGCCCATTTGCACTATAATAAAAAGCACGATTGGAACTGATTAAAGCTGGCTGGAGCAGTTTTCATTTAAGAATTTCTCTTCCTGTGTCAGCCGATGTTTCTCTCTTAATGTTATTTTAATGCAATCGTTTTATGTTTGAAAATGAAGGCAATCATGTCAGTCCACGAGCTGGCAAAAGACAGTTATTGATTTTTACAAATCAGTCACCTTTAAAAATCCATATGAGATGAATATTTATTCTTTTGCAAGTACAAATCTGTTTCTGTAGAAACAAGAATGGATGCATGAAAAGGCAATGCATTTGGAAAGAATGGAAATGTGAGAAATGGCTCGCCTTAATGCGCTCCTTACATTGTGTCATTGCAATAAACATCCCTCATTGATTATTTCTCCCAAAGTAGCAGCAATTTTCATTAGCTTGCAATGTGCCAAATGCAAAAACTGACAAACTTTAAAAATGACATACTCTAGAACCACCTTTTGCTCACAGTCATTGCAGCTCACGTGTGACAATACAAATCCATCTAACTTCACTAACAGAAGTGTTCCTGGAACCTTATGCAAAATGATTTTGGTAAATTAGATCATATTGTACATGTATAGGGCAAAGGTTTTGAACTGTGTTCCTCAGTGCCTCTGGGGGAGGCCACAAGGGAATTGTAGAGGCTGACACAGGAGTAGAGGGCAAAAGAAAAGCCCAATAGAGGCTGCTGAACATCTCCCATCCCCCTCTTCTACCAGGAAAGGTATGTATTAGACATTGGCTGCCTAAAGAAACAAAACAAAAGCTTAAATGAACAAATATTACTAGGATTTTTTTTTTTTTTAGAATTGGAGGTGAACCCATGCATTTTACCTCTGAGCTACACCCCCAGCCCTATTTAATTTTTTGATTTTGAAACAGGGTCTTACTTAGTTGCTGAGGGACCTCGTTGAGTAGCTGAGTCTGGCCTTGAACCTGCAATCCTTCTGTCTTAGCCTCCCAAGTTCTGAGATTACAGGCATATGCCACCACGCCTGGCTCACTAGGAATTTTTTAAAAACAATTTCCTATATGAATCCTTCAAAAATAAATATATTAGCAACAAATTATGTAAGAACCTGTGCTTTTTGCATAAAAGCAAACACACATGTCACAATTTCATGAGTAAACTTGTATATGGAATACTATGATAAAATATCCTTGGATAATAAAAGGTTCTTAATGAGATTTGAAAGCTTTTTCCTCCTCTCATTCTCTTTCATATCCTTAATGTCACAAAGGAGCAAGGAGAAGAAAATGGTTCCAGAAAGTGTACAGTAAAGGTTAAAGTATGGCAAAAAGATTTGTTTGTTTTACCAAGCTCAGAATAGCTAACCTAAGGCAGTCGGGCAACTATTATTCAATCAATGGTGTTGACCTCCATGTTAGAAATATGTATAAAGTTTCCTCCAGTTTCAATCCTCGAGCTACATTCTATCCCCAGAGAAAAGCAATTTTTTTACTCCTCCACGACTCCAGGTCATGTTCTACTAGAAAGGCTGCCAATCTTGGCATTTAGCTCCCCAGAAATAATTAACTTGACAGAACAAATAAAGGTTAAAAGATCTTCAAAATGTGACCAGACATCCAAGCAGGTGGCATGCACTTTAACAGCAGGTTACGGACAAGTTAAGGCAAATCACATCCAATTTGCCAGGGATCGGAATCCCAACTAGAGGAAACAAATTCCTGTTACATCAGCTGAGATATTTGGAGTGCATTCTCCTGGGGCCGAAAGAGAAAGGCGTGGCCCATTCACCTTTTTCTGAGCCAACATATCTTGTTCTTAGGGCTATGCCAAAGTAAATAAATAAATGAATTCGTTAGTAACTTTGGACATGAGAAAATGAGTTTTTAGAATGTAAATCTTTTTCAGGTGTATTAAAAAACTCACCCAGTACATTGAATCTTTACCTTAATGATCTTATCCTTTCATATTCTTTTTTTTTTTTTTTTTTGCAGTACCGGGGATTGAACGCAGGGGCTTTCTACCTCCGCGCTATGCCCCCGGCCCTATTTTTTATACTTTATTTTGAAACCGGGTCTCACGAAGTTGCGGAGGGCCTCACTAAGGAGAGAGAGAGACAGGGAGAGAGCGAGAGAGCTGAGGCTGGCCGCGAACCAGGATCCTCTGGTCTCCGCCTCCCAAAGTACTGGGATTACAAGCATGCGCCACCACGCCCGGCCTCCTTTCATATTATTGAGGAGGTATTTTTTAGTCACACAGAAATAAAAGAATACAGCCATAGGATTGTATGTGTGTGTGTAGCCTCGATGTGTGTGAAAATTCTCTAAATTCTGGTTGAATATCTCACCCTTAAATTTCTAAACAGTTTCAGCCATTAACAGAGTAAGAAATACACAGCCATTTTCTTAAAGTGGGGCTGTATACTGGCATCCAGTGTCAAGTTTCCTGTGTTGGAGTCCAGCTCACTAGTAAATCAGTGGGACAAGAATAATTATGGATCATTCTCAGGGAAAGTAGCAATGGACTATGGCCGAGGAGTTTGAGGGTGAAAGACCATGCTCCTCCCTCTGGGGGGGGGGCAGTTGGGCTGCGGCAGGTTCTTCAGTCTCAGGGTCAGGGAGGACTTGATAAAATTTGGAGTCAAGTCATGGCCTCGGTCCTGCAAGTCTGTGAAGTTATCCTAGAGCAATTTTTGTAACTTCTGCTTCTCTTTTGAAGAGAGGGAAAAATACCAGCTTCAGTTGTTTTCTTATATACCTAGATTTTTTTTTCCCCCTGGGGAGACAGAGAGAACAAAATCAACTTATTTTTTAAAGGACTGGAGTCAATGGATGGAGAGATTAGAATTCTCAGGTTCACAAATAAGATCCTGGAGAATGATGGGAAAAGTCAGAAAAAAACGTAACTGAGCCCATTGAAGGAAATCTTAACCTGGGGTCTGGTGAGTTTTTTTTTTAAATATTAATTTTTGAGTCATAGTAATTGAACATGTCTGTGGGTTATAGTATGGCATTTCAATATGTGTGTACAATGTGTAATGATGAGATCAGAGTCACTGGCATTTGTATCACCTTGGACACTTATCATTTTCTTTGTATTGGTTACTTCTTAAGAGGACAAGTAGGAGACAAAGTTTGGATCCAGAATGCTCCTCAGAAGCCCCTGTGTTAAAGGCTTTGACCCCAGCTTGGTGCTACTGGGAGGTGGTGGAAACTTTAAAAGGTGGGGCCTACTGGGAAGTCTTTGGGCTGTTGGGGGGATGTGGGAGAGTGGGATCCTGACCCCGGCTGTTGGGGGAATGTGGGAGAGTGGGATCCTGACCCCTTTCTTTTGTTCCCTGACACAAGGTGAACGTTTTGTTCCACCATGCCTTCCTGACATACATCTATCTGCCTTGCCGGAAGCAATGGGGTCAACCAACCATAGACTGAAACCTCTAGAACTGTGGGCCAAAATAACCTTTTCTTCTTATAAATTGATTATCTCAGATGTTTGTTATAGTAATGGAAAGCTGACTAATACAGAGACTGAGGGAAGAGTGGCCAGAAGACTTTATTCTGGGACAGTTCCTTGAAATATGTGACTGTATTAACTATTCCAACAAACAAAAATAAAATTAAAACAGAAACATAAGTAAACTTCCTAGAGGAGGATCCAGTTTTAGCCATAAAGAAATGGCAAACATACAGTGTTTTCTTCTTGAATTTCTTTATATTTTTTAACTAATCTTCACAGCACTCTCATGATATATGTACTATTATCATTACTTCATTTTCAGAATGGGTATATAAGGCACAGAAAAGTTAAATTCTTTGCCAAGGGACATAGAGCTAATAAGTGGCAGAGCTGAAATCTCTATCCAGTTCCAACTGTCTGTCTCCCAAAATCTGAGTTCTAAATCTTCCAGCATTGGCTTCACCTGGGAGCATTTTAGAAATGCAGATTCCTGGGCCCACTGAATCAGAATCTGCAGGATAAAAAGCTCCCAGGTGATTCCTGCACACATTAAATGCTGGGCCCGCTGAAGCCTGCACCAGTGTGTCCCCTTGTCTGACGGCACACTAAGAAGGCATATCCATCCTCTGCCAGAAAAGAAAGATCGCTGGTAACTTATGTAATCTACTAGTCAAAGATGGCGACTTCAACCTCACTGCTCTATGCTATTGACCAAAGTTCAATTACTGGGAAGTATATTTAGGGAAACATTTACTGAAAGATTATCAGTTCATTCATTGGAAAGCACTGAGATTTTGTCAAAGTTTCCAAGGTCATTTTATTTGTATACTGTGTTTATATATGCAGATGTAGATACCAGATACACTAGGCTTTGCTTTTGATTAAATCTCTATGAACTATTTCTATTCCTGCTAATTTCTTTGTTATATGAAAAGTGCTTTATTTCGGGATTTAAAGTATGCAATCCATACCAGTCATAACTCCAAACTCACTCATGTGAAAGCTCCTCTCACCCCCTCCACACAGATGTAAAGTTTGAGGCCTGGAAGTTGACTGTGGGACAGGGTGGCCTCAGCTGTGGCTTTTCTCTGTTCTTCTGGCTGCTTCCCCAGAATCCTGACCACCCCTGGGTCAAGCCCAGGAGGAAAAAGAATAAGTGGAAAATGGACAGTGTGGTACAGTTATCATTTATTTGGTTTTTGTGGCAGAAATATAATTGCTGTGTGTTTTGTTTTTCACTCATGGGTGTCCCTTTGGGGATTTCTAGATGACACCCCATTGGGAACTCCCAGCTACAATTACGGGGAACAAAGGCTTGCCTCTCCCTCTGACTCATCACCGCTGCTGCTCTGTGCTTGGCTTTGTGATGGCCTCAGAGAGCCAGCGCCCTCAAAGGGCGAGCAGGCTGTCAGGCGGGGACCACCAGTACCTCCACCTCCTTCACCCTCTCTCATCAAGAGAGTCCTGTCTCTCAGGCTCTTGGGGACATTTAACTGTTTCCCAAGAATGAGAGATATGAAATAGTATGCAAATTGTCTCCGAAGAAATCTTCCCTCTTGATATTTCAAGACCACTGTCTCCTCCTACCCGCTTTCCCTCCCTCTCCTGTTTCTCCATTCTTCTCTCTCTTCACCTTTTTTTTTTTTTTTGCCTCTCTCATTTTCTTTCTATCTCCTCTCCTTCCTTTAGATTGTTGATCATTAGCTGGTAGATCTAACTTTGTAATTCTTTTCTTTCCTGCCTGGTTGGCCAGTATTGGATGGAAAAATGTCTAGGAACCTGGCCTTGGCCTTTGAGTTTCAGAGAAAACTGACTTAGAAAGTCCCATTTTAACATCTTGATATACACCAGACCATCTAAATATGTTTCCCACAAGATTGTGAGAGATGTGGTACCATCTGAATATTTCTCACTAAGATGAAACCGTGACTTTTTTCATCATCGTCTCTAGTGCCACAGTATGTTTTGAATGTGAGACCAGAGCCTTTTCTTCATCTTTTTCTCACCTATCAGATTCCTGTTCGTCTTTCAGTGCTCAACTCAGATATCACTTCCCTTCCTTTGCAAGGCTTCTTTGATCCTGCTCAGCAGAATTGAGGGTTTCCCCTGTCTTTTTATCTCTCATGAAACTTTACTGGTACATCTATTATATTGCTTATCCTAATCACACTTATAAAGGCAATCAACAAACCTCCTGTCTTTAAAGCTAGATGCAGGCAGAGAAGAGGATATTGTCCCTGATGCCCTCCTCTGTTCCTGCATCTAGCATAGTGCCTTGTACATAGTAAGTGGTCAAAATTCATCTGCTGTCTCCCTGTCTACCATTCTTTCCCCCTTCCCTCTCTTCCCTCCCGTTCTCTCTCTCTCTCTCTCACTCTCTCTCTCTCTCCTCTCCTCTCCTCTCCTCTCCTTCTCTCTCTCTCTCTCTCTCTCTCTCTCTCTTCTCTCTCTCTCTCTCTCCCTCTCTCTCTCTCTCTCATTGTACTTTGGTCGCAAGGGATCGCCCACAGGTATATGTTGAGTATTAATGAGTGAGATTTTACTGTGTCATAATCAGGAATATAGACTTATACTGCAAAGTGAGATTTAAGAGTTTAGAACTATTCCATTAAAGAGAAGAAGAAAAGGAGGAGGAGGAGGAGGAGGAGGAGGAAGAAGAAGAAGAAGAAGAAAAAGAAGAAGAAGAAGCAGCTGTTTCCATTCCACCGGGACACCTGCCTACTGAGTACTATCTATTATTTGAATAGCAGAGAGGAATTTTTGCCATATCATGTAGCCCAGACCACAGGAATCAGAATAACTGGCTTCAATTTAACTGGCTGTTATGATTTAATTTATCTGAATCTTGATTTACTCAACTAAAACGAGGTATGTATTATGTGTATTGGGAATTTTATAGAAATTATATTTGTGTGCATCACTTGGCTCATCGTAGGTACTTTGCTAATAGCTATTATTAATTAAAATTCATATCGCTGGTTCATTTGGTGCCATCTATGTGCAAGACATGCTCATGGGGACCTACATGATCTCTTGTATCCCATAACTAGGAGTCACTGTCATTCCTTAAAAATTCTAAGAAGCAGAAATCTGGAATTTAGATAGTGAACTTCATGGTGTTTCTTGCTTATGTTACCTGAGTGAAGGATGTATTCAACTTAATTCAAAAGCCAGTCTTGTAAAATCCTATCTTTAGTATTTTGCAAGTGGTAGAATACAGTCTTTTTGAGCCAATTTTTAAAGAAGGAAAACACAAACAAATGCCTTGAAAAATTTATGTATGGAAAGATTATTCATTCTGAAAACAAAAATTAGCACCTTCCTTGAGATCTCTATCCCTTATTAGCCCAGCTGCTTTGTGGGCCAAAGAACCCTTCCTGGGTGATTTGTGCCTCCTCCCAAAGTAATAGAGTCTTGTATTCTAACACCTGATACCACCTGCTCTTATAACACAAATGGCTTTGCAGGCTCCTTGACTTTCAATGAGAAGATAAAATGATTGTGTGCAGCCTGGAGAGCATATTATGGGGATGTGGCAGCAGGAAGAGGAATAAATTAAAGCAGTCCCCGCTCTATGCCCTTAGGTAAAAAACAGACTTAAGCGATTTAAAATGTTGAACTTTGGGTCAGCTGGGCAATCAAATAAATAGCCGAAAGGATCTAAAGGGAATTTGATGACAGATATTTGAGGCTCAGTTGTCAAGAGGGTTTAGAAACTTTACCACCGGGCCAGGGTCAGCATGGCTTAATGTGAATGTCCCTGATAACCCCAAGGATTCTTTTAGCTTATCAGTAAACAGTAAATATAATTAAAAAATAAGGCCTCGTCCCCTCTTCACTTGACTTTTATTTAAATACATATCTTAGAAGACGGAAAACAGGTGCTAATATTGAAATGACTTTTTATTGCTTTGGAGAAAATATTCATTTCACAGTGAGCAAGTCAGAAGTCAAGAGAAAATATATGGTGTATGTAGAAATAGCATACACATGAACTTTATGAGTATTCTAAGCTTGTGGGCATTCTTTTAAGGTAGAAGAGACTTTCAAGTAATGATTCCTAGCTTCAGCTCTCTGCACTATGTCACAAAATACTTTTATGCCCCCAAAGGGAGAGAGATTCTAGAGAGGCAGCAGCTGGTGTTGTTAAATATGGTCTGGAGTGACTACCGGAGACCTAATCTTGGTTCTGTCATGCTGTGTCTATGTGAATTCTGTGCCTCAGTTTCCTCATCAGTAAAATGGAAATAATAGCAGTATTCTCCTCACAAAGATTAAAGTAGCTGATTCATGTGAAGCACTTAGCACATGGCACAAAGAAGGTGTCCATTAAATATTTGCTAGATAATTTTTTTAAATGTACAGATCTATTTCTGCTTCGATTCTTCTTTGTTGGAAAAATTAATTTGATCTTATTCAAACTCATCGCTATTACCTTTAAAATCTTCCAGATTTTCCCCAAGTGCTTAGTATTAACTATCATAACTACACCAGTGATAATTATAGCTCTATTTATTTGGCTCTTATTAATTATAACTCTATTTATTTGGCTCTTATATCTTACTTCTGCATTTATCATCTCTCGTTTGGCTAGAACCGACTCCAGAATTCATTCATATTCTCTCTTTCTCTCTGTACTGGGGATTGAACCCAGGGGCCCTTTTTATTTTTTATCTTTGAGACAGAGTCTTGCTAAGTTGCCTAGGCTGGCCTGAAACTTGCCATCCTCCTGCCTCAGCCTCTGGAGTAGCTGGGATTACAGGCATGTGCCACTGCACCCGGCCGGAGTCCAGAATTCTTAAAATACCATTGCAGTGCCTTCATGATTTTCTCATCTCTCGTTTATGTCAGACTTGTGTTATCTGAACAACCCAGGTGATTTCCAATTGCATACACTTTGCTCTGACTGGAAGGCAGAAACTGCGACTGTCCACCTACAAACACATATTTGTACTTTAAGATTCAGGTCAGTCATCTGCTATTTCAGAACCCTGCACTCTCTCCACCTGCAGGGTGTTTTCTGCAGTAGTTATTATAGTGCTGGGCAAACATCAGGCACCCGCATCTTAGAGTTTTATTGCACTCTCAAACTTTTCTTTCTTCTTTTATGACCCTCTAGCTCTTTTTCTATAAACCTGCCAGAATAATGGTGCAAATTAGTCTACATTTTTCTGTGACATTGCTATCCTTAAATAAGCCCTGTCCTATAGTTCTATGTTCTGAAACTAAAGACCCTGGTCTCTGCAGTCACAGGGTCTGGTTACCCATCCCAGCTCTAGCCTTATGGAGCCTCAGCCAACTTGATTTCTCTCTCTGACCTTCAGTCTTCTCCTCTTAAAAGGGAATGACAGCCGGGCTTGGTGGCACATGCCTGTGTTACTGGTACTTGTGAGGCTGAGACAGGAAGATTGTAAGTTCGATGCCAGCCTCAGCAACTTAGCAAGGACCATAGCAATTTAGCAAAACCATGTTTCAAAATAAAAAAGTAAAAAATAGGGCTTGGGGTGGGTGTAGCTCAGAGGTAGAATGCTCCTGGGTACAATCCCCAGTACCAAAGGTGGGGGGGGGGAGAAAGAAAGAAGAAAGAAAAGAGAAAAAGGTGGTGGGGATGATAAGTCTAGAATGCCTTACTGAGGTGCTTGGCTTCCTATGAATGCTGTATACGTATTAGCTATGGTTAATTGTGAAATAAAATAGGGCAAACTCCCCTCCCCACACGTGGACACACACAGAGAACAAGTAATAGTTGAAAGGATTATCATAAGCACTGTCTAAATGCACATGTTAAAGGCATTAAATAAATATTTGGTGAAAGAATAACTCTTGTCATGCACAATATATTTTAAAACACAAAAAAGCATGCCTCTCAAACATGACAAGTCTAAATAAAAGGATTATTCCTGCAAATCCCCCATTAATGAAACAGAGAAACACGAGAACACAAGAAAACGGCAATTCCTCGAATCCCTAACATCTTTTCACTCTGCCCCTTCATTCATTAAACATTATTGAATACCTATTGCACAACCAGCAACAAATCCTTTACTAGATAAGCTATACCATAGCCTTTGGCTAAAAGAATAAAATTCTAGCCAATCATTTCAATTGTCCATGTGCAGTTGAATTTCATTTCTATCCTTGTATTATAATCCTTATCTGTAGTGTAGGTGCCCTGGTCAGTATTCTCAGTTCAATTATGTAGAAGAAGTAAATGGATTGAAATATTATTTTTTAAAACGTGCACAATAAGATCCTAGAGAACAGAGAGATCTAAATATTCCCGTGCTGCTCTAATTCACAGTTTTACCTAAGCAAGTGTACACATGCTTAGCAAGAAATATATGGCTTCAACTGACATCTTTTCCCTCAAAACATTTAAAAAGAACAAATTATGTTTTTTAGTGTTAAGGTGAACAAAATGCTGATTTATTATGTTTATGTGTCTTAATAACTAAATTGCTAGTTAATTTTTCTTTCATTAACTTGTTTTCACATCCGACTTTTTTTTTCTGAAGGATAAATCTGTGTACTATTATAGCCAGAGGGGCATTTAAGATACTGCTTTGCACCTGGGAAACCAGTTTAATTACTGGAGCTGTCAAAATGGTTTATTGTAAACAGCTTTTCTGATAGATCCTGTTTCCCTCCTATGAACTATCTTCCCCAGAAGACAGTCCTCTTTACAGAAGAGCTTAAAGTGCAGGGGCCATAATTTAGAGAAATGAAGTTTTTATGTCAGAAAATACCTCATCCTTCTTCTCATGTCGGATTGAGAAATATTATATGTTCATTTTTTCTAGTTTATGTGTATCATAAAACAATATCATATTAAAAAGATTTTTTAAAAATTAAATATAATAGGCTGATCTAAATTACAGGTAAAAATAAAGTTTTATATGAAGTAGAAAAAGATATTTGAAGTTGTACAGTATATACCTACTAGATCTATTTACAGTTCACTCTAACAACATAAAAAAGAGGTCTATGTGTTATAAAATTTTACAATTCACTTACATAAACTGAATACCACATAATAAACTCAGGAACCAAAGCAAGTTTCTGTGATACACGAAAGTCCTTTTATATAACAGAGCTCAGGTTAAAGAGCTTTTGTCTTGTCTGTCTTGATTGAGTTTAACATTCTAAATCTGTTAAACCTCTTTATCGTTTTAGGAAAACTTACTCAAATTCTAGGGCCTGCCATACACTTGGAATATCAAGAGCATTAAGAGTTAAGGGAAGTTCTTATGCAGAGAGGCAGGTTCCAATTTATGTACCATCAATTCTCAACTCTGGAGTTTTCTCATACAAGTGCAAGGGTGGTTAGTTAGGTGGAGAAATACAGTGCAGACTCCATCATGGCTTTTAGAGATCATCAACAGCTAATAGCCATAATTAGGAAAGAATAATTAGCACATTCATTTAAATTAGGCTCCTATCTGAAGTCCTATTGTGAAAGATGAACTTCTTATATCTTCGTACATTGGTAGCTTGCGCGTGAAAACATGGACAAACACAGCAGTTCCTGTGAAGTACGTGTGAAATTCAAGCAGATGATCTCATTACTAAATAGGATAATTGATAAACTGAAGAAATCATAATTGCAGTTGGTATATTATTATAGTTTCAAATACAGCTCTAAACCCAGTCTTAAAAAATGGAGCCATTAATAGCCCTTCTCTGCTAAATATTCAAATAGTCACACATAGTTTCTCACATGAATATAGGCAGTGAACTCTTTGCTATTCATATAGTTCAAAGCATGCTGTTGTGTTGCACAAAGATGCTTCATTGGAGCTCTGTCGACAGAACAGCACATGAACTTGGTCTTTGCTCTAGGTTTTACTCAGTCTACACACTACACACATGCACATGTACACACACACTCACACACACACACACACACACAAAATGTGCACACATTTTAGCTGCTTTAAGAATTAGTATTATGGACGCTGGGCGTGGTGGCACACGCTTGTAATCCCAGTACTTTGGGAGGTGGAGACCGGAGGATCCGGGTTCGCGGCCAGCCTCAG